>PVJH01015737.1:0-52516 GCA_004026705.1 Nesogale talazaci | reverse complement strand
ATTGACTAAAAAATCCATTAACCCATTCTGGACCACCAAGATTTGCCCTAACCTTGCCTTTTTTTATACAAAACATTGCATAGACATTTCAAAATAAATAATTTCAGAGTGAAATAATACAATTTATATAAAAACACAGCATCAAAAAAGTTGTTGACAAATACAATGTGGTCCATATCTTGAGATTGAGGCTAATCTGGATCTGTGAACATGGATGAGGAACGGAGGCATGGAGAAAGAGTCATTGTTTGGAAGGTGAATCCCCTTCCATAATGCACTACAGATAAGAGCTCACAACACAGTGAATCCAGGATAGATAAATCCCTCAGGGCCAACAAGGAGAGTAGAGATAACAGGAGGATTAAGGGAGGGTGAGGGAAGAAAAGAAATCAATCACAAGGATCCACCTATAGCTCCCTCCCAGGGGCATGGATAATGGACAAGTGGGTGAGGGGCAATAAAAGATGTTGTAAGATTTGAAAATAATAACCTAGTCAAGGGGTCAGGAGGGAGGAAAGGAGGGGGACAAAATAGGGAGCTAATATGAGGGCCTCAAGGGGGAAGAGAATGCATTGAAATCATGAAGGCGGCATATGTGCAAGTGTGTTTGATTTTCTGGATGAATAGTATAGATTGGGATAGGAGATGTACCATGTTTCCCATAAAATAAGACAAAAGCTTATATTTGTTTTTCCTCAAGAAGACACTCTAGGGCATATTTTCAGGAGATTTTTTTTAAGTACAGTACAACAGTCTACACTTATTCAAATATAGTTAAATCGTCATCTTTGGGTACATTATCATAACTCTTTATAACTCTTCAAATCCTGATTCCATCCTGAATTTCATGTGACTCTATTTTCTTTTGAATCATTGGCCCCAGTCTCTCGTGTTGAGCAATAGAGCTCTTATTAAATGAGCAGCTCTTATCCATGTCTCCTGCTCAGCATGCATTGGTAACAACACTCAGTAGTGTTAGCATATTGATTTTTAATCCAAATCACCACCTCTTACAGGGTAGGCTTCACAAAGTTTCCATGCCGGTTTCTTGTTATTCTATTTTCAATATAGTCATTAATGTCCACATGCAAATAGTCTTTAATGGGTTGTTTATTGCAACATGAAGTGTCAGCAGATAGGTCATGATGGTGCAGATGAGAAGGGCTGCCCATCTTCATCACCACTCTGTGACGAAAAGCATGGGTTATGCAGATACACTGCATAGCCATGCGCATCACTGGGTCTTGTTTTTTGGGTAGTGCTTATATTGCAGAAATGCTTAGAAATCCTGCAAGGACTTATATTTATGGGTAGGTTTTATTTTGGGGGAAACACAGTAAGAGCCCCCAATAAAGGTAAGAAAAAAAAAGAAAGTTAAAAAAATCTACTTTTTAGAAGTTTTTGTCCCTTCCTTTGCCTTTTTCATTAGGATCTTGTTGGCTTTTTCTTTTTTAATAAAAGTCTGTTTAATGTGGTCTGCTGCTAGTGTTCACTTAACTGTTTCTAAAAAGGTTTACTCAATTATCAGCAATACTGATAACACAGTTAACCAGTTCCTTATCATGATGCCTCTTTTCATAAAACTGTGTCTCAGGACCCATGTTGGTTTATTCAAAAACAGTACAAAAAGCCACAAAACTAAGAAAATTATGGCAAAACTCTTGGAGCACAGCTGCAGAAGCTTTAAACAAAGCATATAATACTGCCAACTAATACCAAGTGACTGAAACATGAACCACTTTTGTTTACAAAAATCCTGTATGTCAGGCAGGATTCTGATGTTTTGTTCCAGCTAAGATGCAAATGTTTTCTCGATTTTGTGTTGAAATCCGATTGTGCTGGGTATGATGAGGTTGGATTCTGGGGTTCTACTGTATATCTACATGCAACTCTGAAGTAGACTTGAAGAATTTCAAGGGAATCTTATTTAATGGCTATTTCATGTGTGTATAAATCTATTTTCAGCTCTCAAATGATTTTTAAATTGTTGTGAGGGACAGAATTAGCTCTTCCATCTTAATAGTTTGTTAACCCTTAGCTTAGACCAGAGGTTGGCAGACGTTTGAGACTGAAGAGGAATCCTGTCCCTCAAGAGCCTTAAACATGTTTTTCCAAACAAATGAAATCACTGTGCTCTGAAAAAATAATCTTCAAATGTTTTGAGTGGTACTTCAGAGCCACACTGAGAAGAGTCGCATCTGGCTCGTGAACTGCAATTTGCCAACCACTGGTCTTGACCAAGTCCACTTCTTCTGACCAGTGCTTGCGCTTTGCTTTGTCTTTCATGTTGGTAGGATCATGTGTTATACCTACTTTGATAATTCTTTCAAGAAATGCTTCAGGGTCTTGATTCCATTTGTTTAAAATTCCTATTGAAAAGACTGTTTTTGTCTGCAGCTGGTATGGGCACAGGAGGGTAAACAGAGCAGAAAGTTTGCTCTGCTTCAATTTCTCATTCAGAATTGTGTGAGGAAAAGCATTTGAGATGCCTTCTGCATTAGCTATTGTTTTTGTTGTTAATCATAGGTGCTATCCGTTTAGGAGGCTCATTAAGGTTAATTTGTTCCTATCAAATTAGTGTGGATGGTCTGCTGCTGTGGAGTTTCACCATCAATGGTGAATAGATAATTAGGGAGGAATTGAGAATGTCTTTAAAATGTTTAGCTCAAATAACTCCATCAAGTGGCCAGGCTACAAAGGTTTTAGGTAAGAGACACTTTATATTTTCCCTTTAATGATAGGTATGTTTTCGCTCACATTGAAATACTCAAACCAACTTCTACTCAGAAGAGATTTTTAATCAAGTTCACCTTAGCTCAACAGCCTCTGGTCAGCAGTTGCAGAGTGCTGGTGGCTCTGTGGGAGAAAGACAAGGCTTGCTACAAGGGAGAAAGACAGTGTGGATTGGCCATCTCAACAACCCATTGAGGCAGACCTACTCGGTCATCTAGAGTGTTTGTGAGTCAGAAATTAACTTTATGCAGTGAATGTGTCTGCTTTCTTGCTAGCCAATTATCATACCCGGCTGATGGAATGGCAGGGTTGGCACCTGTGTCTCCCCTTTTGCTACTTTCCAGTCACATTTTTCCCCAAGGACATTATTCTGTGTACTGTCTTATCTTTATCCAAGTTTTCCCATTATTCTAGAATGTTCTGAACTCTAAGCCCTCTGATAAACATCTACTCATCTTCAAGATCTCTCTAAAGCAACTCTCAAATGTTTTTTTTTAATATCTTTTCTCCAGTAACCATGGGTCAATTTTGTCTCCCTTAAAAAATATTGTTTTCACAAACTTCACATATATGGTTTAGAACCTAAGGTAAGGGAAACAAGAAAACATAATTTCCCATAATTATTCTTTAAAAATTAAAATGATTTACTGTGTCAACTCATAGAGAACCTGTAAGGCAGTAGCACGATCTTTTAGAGCAGTGACTCTCAACCTTCATATTACTGTGACCCTTTAATACAATTCATGTTGAGGTGACCTCCCCCACTCACCCAAGCATAAAATTATTTTCCTTGACACTTCAAAACTGCAATTTTGCTGCTGCTATAAATCTGGTAACTCCTGTGAAAGGTGTCGCCTGATCCCCAAAGAGGTCACATCTCACAGGTTGAGAGCTGCAACTTTAGGGTTTCTGTGGATGTAAAGAACAGGAGTAGTTAGATGTTCCTCCTGCAAAGAAACTGATAGGTTTCTGTGGGCGCATTCTTGGCAGGGCCTATGGAGCTGGGCAAGAGGAATAGAAAGTTCAGGATGTTGCTGTGACTCCTAGAGCAGTCTTGAACCCTTGGATATTCACACCCTTTGGTAGCTGGAACCTGAGCTTCCCTAAGAACCCAGGCCTGCTCACCTGATATCATTCCTCTTTATAGCACTGAGACACAGTCTACCAGAATACTTCTAGCATCCCCATAGTAACAGCTAAGCTCCTGTAATACTATTGGATGATAGTACCCTACAATGCAGTCGAATGATTGGTCCTATTATGTGATGGGATGAAATAGTACGTAAAACAATTGGACGGGCTGGCTCATCTGGAAATACCTCATTTACACGGCCCACAGTATGGGCCAATTATTTTTCATGCTGAAAACCCACGACTTTATAAGAATATATTTGGAAACCAGGAATTAAGAGCTGATTTGTTAATGAAACCTTTAGAAACCTTGGAAAAGTGAGAATAAAGTTTGAGCTGCATCATCCAGCCTGGTCTCTGGAGTCTGTTTTGGTGGTTCTCACGCCCTTGCTTTCCTGTGTACTGGACCTGGAACCATAGGTTTCAACTGCTAACCTTGAAGTAATCAGACTAACATAGGGTTTGGGAAACTTTGGGGACAGATGAGACAACCCCATCCCTCACAACTTAAAAATTATTCCAGAGTCATAAATATATATTTAAAAGAAAATGAAATCAAAATTATCTGAATAATACCCTTGCATTTTGTTTCAATTATACTTCAGAATCACATATATACTGGAGTTGACAGATCCCTGCACCCTACTATATAAGTTGGAATATACTCTACAGATGGTATATATAAGTCAAAGGGAATATAAAAAGTTGGAATATACTCTACAGATGGTATACATAAGTCAAAGAGAGATGAGTTACTTGATTTTGAGATTCTTGAACTTGCTGTGACTTATAGTACTTATGAAGCAAAGCACTTAAAAATAAAATTTGTGGGCGGAGCCCCGGTGGCGTAAGTGGTTGAGTGCGGGACTGCAACCCGTGGGCTTAGCGGTTCAAATCCAGTAGCCGCTCTCAGGAGCGGCACTGGGTAGCTCCCACAACCACCAGAGGCAGTGATGGCCGCCCCCCCCAAAAAAGAATTTGTAAGAATATTATATATATTTGTGACAAAAATCAAAGGATTACTATAAAATATAAAAATCATGATGCATTTTAATGTGCATTGAAACCCTGAGTACAACAAACAATACCAGAAGAGTCAGTCAATTTAAAGATGATATTGCCAAATACAAGCCCCTTTTTGCATAAATTCAGTTCACCACTGGTGCTTTTCTTATTCTTTACAACAGAGTATACAACAATAACGGTGGCAATTGTATTGTATCCAGTAGCTGAGTGTAATAATGTTTTACCTCTGGAGCAAAAGGAAATGATAATAAAAAGATCAGGGAGTGATAAGATAAATTCAATCGTCCATGCATGTTACCAAAGCTGAACTTCTGAACTTCATATTATAAACAGTACTTAATTATCACAAATCCTTAGCACCTCTGCTTTGCTGTAAATTTCTGGAAACACGTATTTACTCTGGTAATAAAGTGAACAGGTACCCCGCTTTTTAACAATTTAACATCCTGCGGAATTTTAAAATTAAAATAAATATATTAAAATACTATTTTTGCATTGCATTCTATGAAAATGTTTGTTGCTCCATATAGACCAAATTTTTAATCAAGAAACCCCCAAATGCCTACCACCGCCCACCCCTGGTCAATGATTTCCCACTTAAACTCTGGTCATTTTAGAAAGCACACAAAATCACTGGCGGTGGGGAGAGCACCACTTCCCTGCTGGTAGTCTTGGGAGCTACCCAGCTCTACTCCTGAGAGCAGCCACTTGATTTGAACCACCAAGCCCG
The DNA here is from genome assembly GCA_004026705.1 of Nesogale talazaci. Lineage (NCBI taxonomy): Eukaryota > Metazoa > Chordata > Mammalia > Afrosoricida > Tenrecidae > Nesogale > Nesogale talazaci. Next base: position 46,896 of record PVJH01015737.1, on the reverse strand, counting down.
CGGGCCACAGTCCCGCACTCAACCACTTACTCCACAGGGACTCAAGCCCAAGTTAGTATATTCGTTACAAGACCTTTCTTTTACTAGTTTTCCACATGTGACCATTATTAAATAAAAGTTTACACAAGTAAACTTCCACCAGTATAAATTCCTGTCTTTGAAGCTCCACTAAAAGTGCTCTCACAGTTTTGCTCCCGCAAAGCAAATATTTTGGTCTCTCTTGAGAAAAATGCATCTGTCCCTTATAGTTCTACCAAGAGTGAGAGTGTTCATTAGTTATACTTTTAATTTTCTAGGATCCTAGAAATAAAGTGGAGTTTTCAGCCCCCTTGTTCCTCCTTATTCCTCTAGTCTCATCTTGATTTTACTCAGAGATTTGCATCCTGGTTTTTAAGATTGTTGTCATCCAACAGCCCTCAATAGAGAATCATTTATGCATACCCAGGTATCTCTTCAATTCTCTTGTCTTTAGCTCTTTCTTTAGTACCACTTTTCCAGTTAGCCTTTTCATGATGCCTGCTCTCACCAGGACTAGAAATCCTAACTACTGTAGCAGCTCAGTACCTTTCACTTTTTCTGGCTCTTCCTTTCAGCCATTAACTTCCAGAAGCATAAACTAGACCTTGCCCTTTTCCCTAAGGTGCCTCCTTAATCTCAATGCCACTCATCACACTCCATCAGCATGCTTTCCTGGTTTCCTATTTTGGGCAATCCCATTCTGAAACTCCTGTCTGCCACCAGGCCTCTATTTATTGATTGCAGGACATTTTCACTATTCTTCATTAAGGGTACACTTTTCCTCCCTCCGCCCCTATCAACATGGCTTAAATTCCATGTTCAGTAGTGTCAAACAAACTGCCTGCACACCTCCTCAACCCCCTCAGTTTTCTTTGATTTTATCATACAATCCTGACACAATTTTAACACTCATCAAATCAAAAGATTACTCAAATTGAACTATTGGCAAATGTAATCCTGGAGCAGAGCACTGGCATGGCTGAAGAAAACTATATGACCATTACTGTCTGTTCGAACATGAAGTTCATCTTACTTCTGCAGCTCATCTATATGTTGATTATGTATCTCCACTGTGGTCCTAAGCATACCATATTTCCTTCTCACACTCCATTGTAATGTTTGAATTTTCTTATGAATCACTGAAAAATTTGAAACAGGATCATGCCTTGTGTAATGTGCACCAACCTGCAAACTCTATCCTGATCCTGATCCTCCCTACTACGATGTAGATGGCTTAACCCCTCTGTGTTAGTCTGGGTAGACTAGGAAAACAAATTCAGAGAAATTCTTATGTGTATAAGAGAGAGATTTAAGAACAATTGAACATTGAGAAAACATCTCAGCCTAGCCTAGATCAAGTCCATAAGTCTGATATTAGCCCCTATGTCTGATATGAGTCTACAAAGTCTTCTTCAGACTCACAAAATATATGCAATGATGCCAAAAGCAAGATGATCACAAGCCGGATGGGTAGAATGCCTGTGGATCCAGTGGTGCTGTAAACATCTCTGTGCTGGAAGGGGTCTCCATGTGGATCCTCCACCTTCAGAGGTCTGTTGGCATCTATTATCTGGCTCAGGACACTAGGGTAGCTTCATGTGGCTTCTCCCCAGGGATGTCTCCCAGGAAGTCTGCCTTATCAGTAGAAAATCTCCAAGGGAGTGTTGTCAATAGAAAGTGTCCAAGGATGTGGACCAAGAGATAATGTCTCCTGCATCCAAGAAGGAAGTACCGCATTTCCTAGAAGGCCATGCTCACACAGAGGCCTCATTGGTTATCTCCAGAGTAATAGGCTAGACTCCACCCATGCTTCATACTCAAATTGACACCAAGTTCTATTGACACATCTTCTATTTGTGCACAGCTCATATAGCATTCTGAAAAGAGACAGAATCTTATTTTCATCCTTGTGCAAAGAAAAAGTCATCCTTTTCGCCATACGAGGAGTCCTGATGTTTGAGTTAGGTTGCTAAATTCAAGGTCATCATTTGGAATCTACTAGCCCTACAATAGACACTGAACTTTCTACTCCATTAAAGAGTTAATCTCGTTAGACCCATATTGTTCATTTGTATAATTAATCTTGTTTGATGTCTGAAATCCAAAATAGATAAACCCTTCAGAAATAGTAAAGGGAGTAGGGATTCTCTGAGAGTTTGGGAAGAGAGGGGGCAGAAGTGCCAGAGGAATGATAGCTACGATGACGGGATAACCCCACTCGAGGGGAACGAATAATAGAACTGTAAGTGAATGAATACTTTGGATGTGGTAAAATATGGAAAAAATTATATGTGTATACAATAATAACAGTAATGATGAGATATAGTGAAATTGGGTTCTGGGGAGTAGAAAACGGAGGGTGGATTTAAAGGGAAGCTAATATCAAAGGGTCAAAAAGCAAGAAAAAGTTCTAAAAAAGATGGTGGCAGCAATTAGACAATTACTCTTGATCAAATTGAAATGTGGATTGTTATAGTATTTGTGAGAACCCCACAATAAAATGACTTAGAGAAGTTACAGTGTAGGAAACCACAAGGCCAGTTCTCTTCTGCCCTGTAGAGTCCCTATAGCCGACATCTACTGGATGGCAGTGAGCTTGGTTTGTTTGTTTGCTTTCTTCTTTATGCACTAGGCTTTTGTCTAGCGTGCTGACAAATGTTGCCAAGGCATAGGCTTTAGTTGAGAAGTCACACTGGCAAACTGGTCTTGCAACCGCTGTATACCACACAGTTGTCTTTGGGAGATGTCTGTCTGTCTTAATAATGGTCATTTTTCCAGCAAGTCTTCTCTCTGCCACTAAAATCATTCATCTCTTACCAATGCTGCATGAGTGTTATCTTTTTATTTGTTCCATTATCTTTTGTTTCAGGAGCTAAAATAATAAATTATTTTAATAACAAATATTATGTATTTGTTAAAATGGTTAAGATCATTACCCCTGACCTATTGTCTTATCCAAAGGACTCCATTGGTGTAATGGTTACACATTGGGCTGCCCATTAAGAGGTCAGTATTTCAAAGTCACTAGTTGCTTCTGGGAAGAAACAGAGGGCAGTGGAGTCTTACAAAGGTTTATAGTCTCAGAAACTAACGAGATCAGCTGTAAGGTCTCTTAGGTCTCCATGAGTTCTATAAGGTCCCTATGAGTGGACATCAACTCAAACACAGTGAATACTTTGGTTTACCTTCTTATCAGACCCTTCACCATGATTGTCTTCATAACTGTACTTGCAATTACTATGAATTTTTCTATTCTATTTATTTTCTCTTCCTTATCTCTTTTGAATTCATCCCAATTTGAGTTTTTCCTCTTTCAGTCCACTGAAACAAATTTTGAAAGTCAATGAAGATATCTGCTGTTAAATGCAAGTCTGGATCGCAGACAACAGTTAATAAGGCACTTTCTGTAGCACTTTCATATATCTTTTAGAGTGTTTACCACTCCTTATTCTCAGATACCTTGATACTTCTTTCTGTTTGGTCTAAGTCAACCTCATCACAATTATTACTGCCATAATTTAGTGATCCAGGTTCATATTATCTAACCTGAATTAATACTTCTTAACTCATGTCTACGTTTCCATCTATACTACACATCAACAGTTTTCCACACTAATCATTTGAAAAAAATATATAAGCCAAATTGTCGTTTTTCCATTCTACATCTTCATCTATTTCCCATTTCACTCAAAGTAAAAATGGGAGTATTTACTAACAAGCTTTACAAATCATTGACATGCTCATTACCCCTTGGGCCTAATTCCCCTATCTATACACTTGCTAACTCCTTTTCAATGCTTTAACGTAGACTCAGCTCTCTGCCTTGGTAGCTCTCCTTCATGACATTCCCATGGTTCAATCCCTCACATTCATCTATATCTCTTTGATGTATCCCTTTCTAAGTGCTACTTTATTTGGCCACCTTATTTAGAATTCTCTCTCACCTGTTTTTGCTACCATTTAACATACTTTACTTTTCTCTTTAGCATTTTAAACACCTAGTTACTGATCCATTATATTTACTAACTCTATTCCCTACTAGACTACTTATTCAATAATTCTCATATGTTCATTGCTGAGCAGTGTTAAGTCTCTGGAATAGGCCTAGGTACAAAGTAGATATGAAAATTTTAAAAAGTTATAGCATGTAATTGGAATGGGATATTTGCTATGTGCTGAGAATCCAATACAAACAAGCTATATTTCATCTGCTATCTCTCCACGTGTGTGTTCTATTATTTGGTCTAGTCTCTTTTGCTTCACATGCATGTGGAAATTAGACATTAAATCAGGAAGATCAGAGAAGAAGCTATGCATTTGAATGACAGTGCTGGGGAAGAAAATTGAAAGTGCCATGGACTGCTGAAGGGACAAATAAGTATGTTTTAAAAGAAGTAAGGCCAAGGTGCTCATTAAAGGCAAGGAAGGCAAGACATCTAACATATTTTGTATATAGGATTTCATCAGGAGAGATCAGCTCCTGGAGATGGATATTATGCGTGGTAAAATGGATGAGCAGCAAAATCAAGGAAGACCCTGGGCAAGGTGGATTGATGAATGGGTTGTGGGGTCTAGCATGGGAACAAATAGAAAGATGGAGCAAAACCAGACACTTTGTGTTCTATTTGCTGTACATAGGGTCACTATGAGATGGAATTAACTTGATGGCCCTTCCCAACAACAAAATGTATGTGTGTATCGAATTCTTGATTTCAAATGGTAGTTTATTCTAAGGGGAGAGATTTTTTTTTCTTTTTTTCTGTCAAAGGGCCAGTTGAATATTTTAAAAAGCATTCTGGGTCTTTCAAAATTATCGACTTCAAAGTCAGGCTACTATATTTGGTCAAATTACTTCACTCCTAGAACGATGACTGGACCTGCTTCCTATTGGTGATGTTAGCTGGCCTTAGTTCCCAAGCTTAGACAGCCTGTGGGCCAGCAGTTCCTTCTCCTGTTATAAGGTATCTCACCTGAGTGATTATTCCTTTTATGCACCTATTCTCTGCGTGATCATTGTGTCACACTAGTAACTTCTCTTCCAAGTGACTAGAGACCCTAGTCTTGGGGGTGGGTCTATTCTCTCACCAATATGCTTGCTTATGGATCTCTTTTAAAAAGAAAACTCATCATGAAATATACCTGATTCATAAAGGCACTAATCAGAAAACAGACTATAAAGCTAAAGATCCAGGAAGTGCTTTTAAATATGCTGAGTTGACCAAGTTTCCTTATAGTAAGCCCCTTAGTATATTGTGGCACAGGAATGAATAGTGTTTTGTTATATGAAATGTTGTGTCATGAAGTGTCAGAACAAACTCAACAGCACACAACATGTATAACAGTATAGTGATGGAGAGTTTTAAGAGAAGATCTTTCATGTATCTTTTATGTTTTTAATAATTTGTCTTTGAGTTTCTTTCTTAAAATTTCCTGATTTTTCTTTTCATAAAAGGAGTGATAAAAGTGATGTATTGTTATATTTTATTTGCAAATGATTCTTAATATTGGAGCAAAATATGGTTGGTAATCACCATGCACTCACAAAAATGTAGATAAATATTTTTGATCATTAGGAGAAAGAAACTGTCAAATTCAACCAGTGAATTTTGCTTGATGTAATTGTGATGTTCAAGATAGTCACTTGTTAGTAATGATATTTCCATGCCAGACTATTTGTGTAGACATATCGGTTTCTGTGTCTGTTTTCAAATACGACAGCACATACATTGAATCTAAGCAAGTTTATTTTTTATTAATGTTAAAATGATATTGTGTTGTTTTCTGAAACCAATTATTTTCTGTCCCATTACTTACATTACACATCTTTTGAGCAGCATCTATACCATATGTGAATCTATAATAGTAGTTTAAACTTTTGGTAAATTATAGCTATCATAAGGAACCCGGCTGGCACAGTGTGATAACCACAATTTGTTTGGAGCACCATTCACTTCTCAGGAAAGGTATGAGGTTTCCTGCTCCTCTAAAGACATCCAGACTTAGAAACCTGAGGGAGTTCTCCACTCCATGCTGCGGGATCACAGTGTGTCACCATAAACTCCACAGCAACTAATTGGGTTTGAAGTTGGGGTTGAGTGTCCTCACAGGACATTAGGCCACAAAATAATCCATACAAGACCTATGAGTGTGAATTCTCCAATTTTATAATAAGTAAACATTCAATTATTAGATAAGCTGTTCATAATTCTAATGACATATTGTAAAGATGAGAGGCAAACATATTTTTAATGCCTTGTACACTCAACTTCTGTCGTGTTCTAGAAATTGGGCAGCTTATAGGTGGAAGCCACAGGTGTAGATACAGATGTGAATAGGTCCAGGACTGTTACTGTCCCAGAAAGCTAAAGCCCCAGGAGAGTGACAAGAATGCATGAGAACTGGATGAGACAATGCTAGATAGGTAGATATGGACTAGCTTATGCCTGTTTTCATAGTTTAAGTGACAGGTTTTTAAAAAATCATTTTATTGGTGGCTCATACAACTCAGCACAGTCCCTACATCTATTGCATGCAAAGCACATTTGTACCTTTGATTCCATCATCATTCTCAAAACATTTTTCTATTAAGCTTTTGGTATTGGCTCCTCCTTTTCCCACTTCCTTCCAGCTCATACCTCCTTCATGAACTCTTGATAATTTATAAATTATTATTTTGTCATATTGAATGCTGGTTGATGTTGCCCTTCACCCACTTCCATTGTCTGTACCCCAGGGAGGAGGTTATATGTAAATCCTTATAATTGGTTCCCAATTTCTACTCCATCTTCCCTCCACCCTCCCAGTATCGCACTCTCCCCACTGGTCCTAAAGGGATCATCTGCCCTGGGTTCCCCATGTATACAGTTCCTATTTGTATCAGTGTACATTCTCTGGTCTAACAGGATTCTGTAAGGTAGAATTGAGATCATGATAGTGAGAGAGAGGAAGCAGTTTAGAACTAGAGGAAAGTTGCATATTTCATCGTTGCGGCACTGTGCCGTGACTGACTGGCTCATTCCCTCCCCGTGAGCCTTTTGTAAGGAGCTGTCACTTCCCCTGCAGATAGACTTTGGGTCCCCAATCTGTATTACCCCTCACCTATAATGATATAATTTTTAGTTCTTTGATGCCTGATACAGGATCCCTCCGCTCCTCGTTGTCACACAGACTGATATGTTTCTTCCATGTGGGCTTTGTTGCTTCTGAGCTAGATGGCCGCTGGTTTATCTTTATGCCTTTAAGACCCCAAATGCTATATCTTTTGATAGCCAGGCACCATCAGTTCTCTTCACCATAATTGCTTACATACACCTTTGACAGTAGCAATCATATTAGGAAGATTTGCTGTTCTTTGAGGCCTGATAATTGCTTCCATTAATAGCTTGTGGTTACACAGTCTGGTGAGCTTCTTCCTAGTGGGCTTTGTTGCTTCTGAGTTATATGACCACTTGTTTACTTTGCAGCCTTTAAGGCCCCAGATGCTATATGTGACAGGTTTTGATGCATATAGAAATCATTAATAGACCAATAAATAATATGGAAAATTCAAATATATATAATATATATACATATATATGCATGCATATTTATATGCTTCCTTGTTTGTTACTATAATTCTAAAAGATAAATGTTGACATGTAGGAGAACTATTGTTTGTAGTGTGTATGCATATGTATCTGTGTATATTTATAATACATAATTTTTGAAAAGATTTTCATTTTGTTTATATCATTATTTAATAATATAAGATACTTGCATTATCTACTTTCCTGTATAGAAGAGGGAGAATCTGAACCTTTATTTCTCCTCAGATTGCTGCTAATTTTCCTTTTTTCTCATAGCTGTTGGTTTTGTTGTTATGTGCCCTGGAGCTGACTTATAGCTCAAATGGACATCTGCTGCTTTTCCCATTGCATTAATTAATTCTCGGTCACCAAAAATACAAAATTTCTCTTGTTATTACACAGAGAGACATATTTAATATAAGGTGTTAGATACACATAAAACCAGGCCTTCTTGACGAAATATAGTTATGCGTGAGGTCTCTAATTCTGTCATAGCAGTTTTAACTGGTTCTGGAAAATTGGGAAAAAAAATATTTGATGATGGACTATTGGTTTGATGCTCAAAATTAAAGCACATGTTTCACCAGAGAACAGCTCAGAAGAAGAAGAAATAAAAGAAATTGTTGCTTGATCTTATAGTTGAAAATACTTTTAAAACTAAGCAATAATAATAAGAGAAATAAAAATAGGGAAATCAATGTATAAATGTGCTTGACATACAAGTGATGGATGTATAGATTGTGAGAAGATGTGTATGAGCCCCTAATAAAATGATTTTTAAAAATAGCAGATTATCTTTAAACAACTTTTCAATCTACATGATTTATGAGATCCAAAGCTTTATAACCTGGATCTTCAACTCAGGTGTTATCCAGGACTGACCTAAAACATTCTGCATTATACTGGATACAGTATAAGATTTGCATATAACATCAGGTCAAATCAATTAGTTTACAGCTTCTAAGTCTTACACAAATTGCTATTTTGAATAGAATTATTTAATGGAGAATAATTTATGGAGAATAATTTAATGGAGAATAATTCTTAAAATGATGATGGTCACTGTCGTCACCACCAAAAAGAAATCAGCCTGAAACTCAAAATCACCAAAAGACAACAGATCACAAAGTTTATAAATGTTTTACACACATACATATATATTTACACACTCACACACACCACACATATAAAGACTAAATTCAGAATGGGTCAAAGGGAACTCTAATGATAAGATGATATATTGCAGCCAATCTACGGCTGCCTTTATCCACTTTACAATGCACTTTCTCTGATGTTTAGGCTATTCACATTCCTAGACTATGATCAGTGGGAACACACCTGAGACATGTCCACGTCGGGACCCTGCACATGGATTTTAGGCTTCTACTACCATCTATAATTTCCCACAAACTGGGTGTTTAGAATTTAGGCTCTGGTACCGTTATCTCCTCTGGTTTGAAATTGATAAGTCAAACTTTGAGAACATTTTGAACAATGGATTCCATCAGTATAGTTGGTGTCACATTGTTAGTTATATTTCTCAATCATGTAGTAATCCTGCTTTCTTTAAGCAAATTGGGTTTCTTCATTTGTAACTGAAAAAAACCCAAGTATTCTGCCTATTCACTATGATTTTGAAATCGTCTTTAAGGGTTGGCAGCTTCTATTTTCATTAATACTTAGCATCATACCACACACCTCTGTGTTGCTTTTTGAAAATTTCATATGATGAACAATCATCATTTGACAGACATTTAAAAAATGTTCTAACTTATACTATGTTCTGTGAAAGCTTTTTGGGGCTGGAAATTATTGCAATTTTTCAAGCAATTATAATATCTAACTTTTTTGGCAATCCACCTTAAGCTAATATGGTTTATGTTTGTTTTTTTAACAACTTTAAATTGTATTAATGGGTTACCATTTTACTTATATTTTCTACTCCTTACTGGTTTTGTATTCCATGAGTCATACTCTTTTGTGATAGTTTATCCACAAAACATTTAAAATACTGTGTATTTTATAGAAACTTATTTGCTGACATTGTGTTTGCTTCACTGGTGTCTTCATTTTTATTGTGATTACAGGGTTTGGGGGAACATTATGCTAGAACTCTTGTTCTTCATATACTGACTGCTCTTGGGTCTTATGGGTTTCTTTAGAGTGGGCAGGAAGATCCCGATAATGTCCTCAGGGAATAGTTGTCAGTGAGAACAGCCAGGGCATAATGTAACTCCTTCTGAATAGGCTGTCTCCTATGTTAGGAAAAGAATAGTAAAAGCTACACCTCTGTGATAATCCCTGATGGACGAGTGTCAAATGGGATATTATTACTAAAGTATGATAGGACACATGGACAGGTGGAACAGAATGGGTGTTTTTACCTCTTGTTAGCGGCATATGGTCTGTGTCATACTGTCCTCTATCTCCAGCCTCGGGCAGTTTGTGACTTTGGGTACCTTGTTATTTTCCTTCTCCTGACAAGTCTCTTCTCATTCTCTTCTCATCGCTACTATCCTAATGCTGACTTGGGTTAATAAAACCTTGGGTTATCCATTCAAGGTGACAGGTTTGTAATGCTTGTTGGTCATTGAAATACTTCTTTCTAACTTAAAAAAAGAGATGTCATGTTTATTTTCTCCAAAATATGATATTAGATATGATTAAAACCCCATTATGGACAATATTCTACACTTGGCATTGAATGAAGTCAAGTATAAAAACCAGTAGGTATTTTAGAATATCATATAGACCTAATCCGAAGATCAACTAGATTAGTTGTAAAAAGATAATTAACATGGCATTTAATAAATAATAAAATTTTGAACATTTGTAATAGAAATATATTTTAAGGTTAGTGGTTCAAATCCACCAGCTGGTCTTGGGAGGAAGTGTAGGCTATACATTCTGTAAAAATGACAGCCTTCCAGAATCCTGAGTCACAATTGACTCAATAGCAATAAATTTCATACAGCACATAGTTCATTGAGTGCATATCCCACAAGCTAATATTTTAAAGTAAAGTTTAATCTAAGTGTGGATAATATACAGAAAAAAATAATCAATGGGTGTAGTTTGATGAATTATCTGTCCCACAGAGAGCAGGGTTCTGTACCTACCACTCTTATCAGATTGCTTATTCCCAAGAAGCCCTCTGCTGGCCACTTTCAATCATGCCCAGACCAGTACAAAGTGGTTTAACATTGGCTCATGTTATTTTGGGCAGAAGAACAGGAAGGACCAGTCTCTGGACAAAGAAATTCTGCAAAAGAGGCATACATTGAGCAAGATGGTTTGCCACACTGAGTACAGCAATGAGGTCAAACATAGCACCAATTATGAGGGTGACACAGGTCTGGACAATGTCTCATTCTCTGGTGCACGGCACTGATTGGATGGCATCGAACAGCCACGGCAAGGCACAAAGATCAACAAGTCAGTAGATTCCCCAAGGCCAAGCAGAGCAGCCAAACCTGCTTCCTTACCCAAATGCCCCCTGCTTTATTCTAGGGTATGCAACTGCCTGCTCACATTTTGACATTTTATTTTAGTTTGGGTGAAAGTGTGTAGATCACATTAATTTCCCATCACATAGCTTTTCTTTACCCACAAGTTAACCTTATAATCCTCAATGTATAGAAAATGGTTAAGTATTATAAAATACAGTATTTATCATATCTGTCAGACAATTCAATTATGTCTTATAACTGATGAAGAAACTTAAAAACATACTTGACATCTTGGTTTAAAGATTGTTAGAATGTCATCATTATTAGGTTTAAGTGAAAGAAAAATTTAAAGAAAAATTTTCATCTCGCCATCACAAAATCTTTTAAAATATGGGCAGTAAAAAGATGGATACCATATGATATTAATACTTTCATTATAATGAACATTGTTTCATTTTCTAATATTTTTGGTAAGTACAATGCCTGTATCTATTTTCCATAGGCATTTTTTGATGTATTCTCTTCTTCAGTTTTAAAATAATAACTTTGATTTCTAAAAAGTCATCTTGATAATATTTTTGGTTTAATATCCTTATGACTGTATAAATTTTTATCATTACAATTGTATCATATTACAAAACAATACTTATGATCCTGTGCATTCAAAATTAATATTATGTTATATATATTGGAACACCTCCATTGGTCTTCTTCAGGCTCTGGAGGCTTATTTGTTACTTATTGTTTATGAGTTCCTTGGACTTTCTCTGTCAGTACTTACTGTTGGTTCTTGATCACATGCTACCCCCTGAAAGAGCAGAATGGTGGTAAATTATTTTTGATGCAATGACTATGCATGGTATTTATATCTTGTGTGTTAGTCCAGGTACATCAGAGAAACTCATGGATATGAGTTTCCACAGAAACTCATGGATAAGATAGTTTTATATAAAGGATATGTGCACATCAAGAAAACATCCCACCCCAGTGCTGCCCAAGCCCACAAGACCAACCTTAGCCCATATGTCTGACACCAATCCACAAAGTCCTCCACCATCTCAAAAAACACATGCAATGATGCAGACTGCAGGAGACAAGCTGGATTAGTGGATGTGTAAGCATTTCAGCACTGGCAAGGGTCTCCTTCCACACAGCTGTCCTGCACACCAAGTTGCATCCGGGTAGGTCCATGAGGCTTATCCTCAGAGATGTCTTGCAGGAAGTGAGTCTTGCCAACTGAAACAGGAATCTGGCTAAGGTAGCTGCATCCTGCCCCAACCATCAGAGAGCAAGAGACCAGAGAACTAGGAAGGTGAGGCTCACAGAGCCATTTAATCTGTCCCTCAATTAACCCCAGGTTTTATCATTTATTTGCCAGGTGGGCATACTAAACGTTAACTACTCATCTTATTTTAATGATTTATATGTTAATATTTTGTTGACAGGAGAGTCTGATTTTGAAAATCGAGCCTTGATTTTTTTTCTCCCTTCAACCATTTTAGCTTGAGAAATTTTAAATGTGTTCTTTCCTTTCAGTTTCTTAACTACAAGTTTTGCACAATTCATTATATACCTAATTCTGTCTACTTTTTAAATCTTCCATTTGGTTCAGTTCATTCACTTGATCATTTCTCTTTATTTTAATTAGTAAAAGAGCAAGTTGTGTAGTCTCTTCTCACAGCTAGTTTTGTCTTTTCTTTCCTGTCTTTTAAATAACTCTTTATCCATATTTACTATACATAATTGCATACTATAACTCTATTTTTCTCTGGTCATTATTGTCCAATGTGTTCAATATATTCTTGATACCATGTCTAAATTCAGATGACCTACAATCAGGTTGTAGTTGGCTTCAATGAGCTTTACATTTTTTTCTGCACCATCAACATGAACTTGCATATCAGCAATTGATTATGTGTTGTATGTTCAGCCCCTGACCTTGTTCTGACTGATCCTGAGATTCTCCAGTGACTTTCCAGAAAGAAATCAGTTTCATTTTTATACATTTTACCTGAAGAAGTGCTAGTGCATGAAACTGAATAGATCAGTGAACATACAAAAATCTGACATTAGTTTCTCAATATTTCTATCACCAAAGATTCTATTTGTCAAATGATGATCATTTTCTTTGTTTTTCTTCCTTCATATTCCCATAACTACAACTAACAAATGCATCTGGGCCGCATGTTTGATCAATTTCAACCTGTATGTAGCAGTTAAGAAAAAACTTAAATTACTTTGTCTTTGTCATTAGTGTTTTTTGTACTATAATCTGAGCAATGGTCTTATTAACTAGTCTTCTTATAGATTTATGAATATTACTTTATCCCTGGCAATTTCGTACTTTGGGATAAGTTTTGAAATCTAATTGTGCACATTGAATATAATGATATTTCTTCGGGGGGCATCACTGTCCTCTGGTGGGAGTAGGTGGCCCAGCCTTGCTCCTGGAGAACTGCTGCTGGAGTTGAACCACCAGCCCAGAGGGCCGCAGTCCTGCGCACAACCACTATGCCACTGGGGCTGAGGTCCAGATATTTCTTTTGAATTTTTAATTCTCACCATAGTGGATCATATAATTGTTCAATTCAAAATGTCAATTTCAATTGCCTAATGCCAAGAATATCTGTCTTCAAAAGTTTCGTTTTGGAGGTGCAGGTGGAAGAATCATTAGCATAGCTTCTATCCAACAGCTCCATTTTGATTTGAACAACTTGCAATTTCCCTAGGTTCATACTCCATACATTTCATGTCCCAGGGGTTAAGGACTGTTTGTAGCTATTTTAGATTGAAATATAATAAGAAACCTAAAATTTTCAAGAGTTGCCTGGAAAATGAAACTCACTTTCATATACTGCTGAATAAAAGACTATTGCCCAAATACCTGAATTAAACATAGTGTTGTAAGCATCCACCTGAGCAAGGGTAGTGACTTAGAAACAGACAATTTCAATAGATGACTTCTACAGGCTTGGGTTTGGCCAAGCTTGGCTGCTTGTCCTAGAAGCCTGTGAATACTGTTTGCTTTTTAACTGTATGATGAAGAAAAGCACTTAATATAATTCTAGGAAGCACTTGACTTATATCAACTTTATTTTAGAAGTTTATCTATAACATCGAATGTTAGATAATTTAGTGTTAAATAACTTTATCCACAGAATTTTCAATGTAGTAGAAAATGCAGAATCAAATGGATTGTTTTCATTTTTCCATTGTCAGAGTCCTTTTGTCAGTGTCCTCTCAATTGCAAGTGGCTTTATAAGGTTTAGGAGCAATGATGGATCATTGGTTAAAGTGCACGGCTGCTGCTCATCCAAAGATTGGCAGCTCACACCCACCCTATGCTGCCCAGGAGAAATTAGTGGCAGTTTTCTTTTGTAAAGTTTAGGAAATTTAGGCAATAATGTGATTGTGGGGTGTAAGGGTTACATATTGGCCTGCAGGCCACAAAGCCAGCAGCTCAAAACCATAAACTGTTCTGCAGGAGAGAGATGGGGTTTTCTACTCCATTAAAAAGTTAGTCTCAGAATCCGCTGGGGGTAGTTCTATTTTGTCTTGCAGGGTCTCTATGAGTCAGTATTAATGTGGTGACTATGAGGTTTTAGAGTTGATTTGTTTGTTTGTTACTATGTCCGGTAGCATCACTATAAGTCAACATTCTCTAGAGGGTACCAGGTTTCTGGTTTATAAGTTTTTGCTACTCTAGAAATATAAACAGTCTACCCTAAAGCTGCTATAACAACAACAATAAAATATTTAAATAAGTGGATAAAACCTGCATTACTTTCCTCATTGACTGATATTGCATAAAGTACATGAGGGATTAAAAAATTGTGGAAAACTTACATTCTCTTTTAATTAATTTTTCCCTGAATTTGCTAAAGAATCTTCAATAATAATGAATATTTTGGTCAATATATTTTAAATACTTGATTCCATAAAATATAAACTTTGAGAAATACAAAACATGACTCCCTATTTAGATTATATACATAGATGATTTGCATATATAACATACAAGACATTGTAAAAATGTCCCTGATGAATTTATGAGAAAATAGCAATGTATCAATAGCCTAGGGTAAGTGTGTGATTAAACTTCTATCATTGTAATAGAAAAGTTATGTATTTTGATAATGATGACTCACATGTGCAATATAGTGATTTTCAAAATACCAACCTTATGGTTATTGAGATTCAACTAGGAGACTGAAAATATTATGAAAATATTTGTAGCAATAGGAGCTATTCTTAAAATCAGATAAGTTGAAACATTTGTGATTGTGATTTTAAATAACATTTTTTGAAGAAAGAGGAAAAGTAAGCACTTTATTCATTTTGAAGGAGTTATAGTAAAGAAATGACTAATCCTTTACACCTTCCACAACATACTTTAACCCTAACCTTCATCTGTAACCTGAGAGTACCAACGCTTGTAAGGCCATCCTGAAGATGGATGATTTGATCATCACCTGGAAAGTGCAATTGCTTCAACTCATCTTTTTCCCACACCTGGGAACTAGCTACTACTGATGAAAACTGCCCATAGATGAGAAAGGCATTGCCATAAATTGAGGATCATAAATCTTCACAGTTTCCCTAATATTCACCAACACACCTTTTTCATTTATCTGCTCAACTTTCTCTATGGTTCTTGTCCAAAGCCTCTGTCTACCTTTCACATTTCCATTCACCTCAAAAGACCTCTTTTTTTTTCTCACAAGAATTCCAGAGCTTTTGGACAAAACTCCTCCAACATTCTGTTCCTGCACACACACACACACACACACGCACGCACGCACGCACACATGCACACACACAACTGATTTTCTCCACTGAAGAAGAGTCCAGGCTTTTGACTTGTGATGCTGGTGAAGAATATCAAGGTTATCCTGGACTGAAAAAGGACAAACCATCCTGCCTTGTAAGAAATACAGTCAGAGCGCTCCTGAGAGGCGAGGATGGCAAGGATCATATTTACATACTTTGGACATGTTGCAGGGAGGAGTGGTCCCTAGAGAAGGGCATTGTGTTTGGTCAAGTGGAGGGACAATGCAAAAGAGGAGGGTTTAACGAGGTGGTTGCCACCAGCGGCTCAAACATGAGGACAAGTGTGATGATGGCGAAGGACTAGACCGTTTTCTTCTGTTGTGTATCAGGTTGCTGAGAGTAGGAACTGGCATCTAGCAGTGACAACTGGTCTCATGCCTTCCTGCTGAACCTGCGGCATTGGAGTCTGCTTTGATTCACAGTGACCATAGAAGGCAGAGTAGGGCTGCCACTATCGTGGGATTCCAGGACTGTAATCTCCATGGGAGTGGAGAGCCTCCCTCGACTCCCACAGATCAGTAGCCAGATTCAAGCTGCTAGCCTTGACTAGCAGTTCCACGTGCCACCCTCTACAATTCAGGGGTCCTCGATCTTTTTTTAAGCAGGGGGCCAGTTCAATGTCTCTCAGACCAGTGGAGGGCCGGACTACAGTTAAAAAACAAAACAAAACAAAACTGTGAACAAATTCACTACAGGACCAAGATAAATTAGCTGCTAAACAGGACAGCAGCGGCAGCATAAACACCCAGCTGACTGAATAAATATCCTTGGAGGGGGGGGGGGCTGCATGTGGCTCAAAGGCTGTAGTTTGAGGACATCTGCTACATCCTCAGTCCTCATGGTGCCTGTTTAAGTAACTGAAAATATAGAGGCCTCCCTATTTCTCTTCGGAGCGATTTCAATCTTTCAACTATTTGTATTTCTATAGCATTTCCATTTAAAAAATAAGTATGCTTAATGAGACAACTCGGTTGCATGACTGTGCAGACTTCACTGTGTAATTTAAGGGTGATTTTCCGTAACCTATCAATTAAATGGTATCCTCTGTGTGATATTTTGATGAGTTCTCAAAACCCTCTCATCTTAAAAAAAAAAAAGGCAAAATAATCCTTCCTTTTCCTTTGAAATTCACTCCAGCTAGCCTTTTTGTCCGTTTTCTATTCATAGTTGTACAAGGAGAATTAGGAAGTAATTAGAAAAGTAAAAATGAAGAGATAATGCATCATTCTTCCAAGCACATTTTGAACCCCTCTTGTACATTCGACTGCACATTTTGCTCATTAGTTCCACTTTCATTCATCATAAACAAATCCTAACTGTCCAATAGGTTCAGGATCTGAACAAAATGTCTCTTGTATAAATCAAACCTTCAGTCATTGAATGGATTCCAGTTTAGGGCAGCCTAACCTGCTAGAGAATAGAGCTTTCTTCATGATAATTTTTTCTCCATTAAATGTTCTTTCCCTTGAAGCTTCATATGACCCTCTTTAAGATTGTGTCTTTTTTACACTGTGCAATATTGTTTTGACTGTCTAATATAAAATTATAAACTTTATTACCATGCATATATTTGAAGCAAGAATATTTAGATCCCAGCTAAGTTCAGAATTCTGAGCACCAAATCTACATAAAAGTTTATCTCTCTTTGAACATTATATTAAGCACACAGACCTTAAAGAAACCCAACTGAATTTAGATATGACCCAATCTGGTCCAATTTCACTGGCTCATTTTCTCTTCATATGCCACCTGTGCCTACAGAATGAATAGAACCTGAAGTGAATTAGTTAGCTTTTATTATATCCTTCCCTACATCCCCCCAGTGTAACATATAGGCTGCAGAGGAAAGGGTTAAATTGCACTAAACAGTGTCTCCTAGATTTGGTACCTCTTCCCCATCCTCTCCTTGTTAACTATTGTGCCTCCAGTGATAGAAGATGAAAGATTGTTCTCTAAGGCTCTCTTCCTTGCATTTTTATACAGATAGTTTTTTTTTCAATGAAAAGTAAACAGCAGTAATTTCAATGGAAAGCAGGGAAACAGAAAATATCCTTCATAGAAGTCTGTGACTGAGGAGTGGACTGCATTTAAAATACACATGGGAATGTTCACTGAGTTTCTGCTGTATTGCTGTTGTTGCTGTGAGCTGTTGTCAAGTGTGTTCTGACTCATAGCCACCCTCAGGATAACAAGACAGAAGACTGTTTCTCAAAATTGTTCTTATGATTGAGCCCATTGTTACAGCCACTGTGGCCCATTTGTTGAGGGCTTTCCTCTTTTCTGCTCCCCCTCCAAGCGTGATGCCATTCTCCACGGACCGATCCCTCTTGATGGTACATCCAAAGTACATGAGAATAAGCCATAACCTACCATTTTCATCGAATGATGAATAATAAGGCAGTAATAGTATTTTTGTTTTGTTTTTGTTTTTTTGGTGGGGGCATAACTGACTATGGTGGTCGTGGGAGCTACCCAGCCTTGCTCCTGGAGAACTGCTGCTGGATTTGAACTGCCAATCCCATGGGCCACAATCCCGCATTCAACCACTACACTAATGGGGCTCAGCCTGGTAGTAATAGTATTTTATTAAATAATAATTTAATAATAGTATTTTAATAATAAAATCTGATGACGTTAACTTTTCCACCACTTTTTCCTACTATTTTTATCATCTGTGTGCACCTTCAATCCTAAATTACATAAACCTTGCTACTTTCTAGTTTAGCTAAAGATGCACTCATCCCTTAAATATTGGCACATTGAAATACATATTAAAGAGGTGTAGGGAGATGCTACAGAGGAAAGGGTTAAATTGCACTAAACAGTGTCTCCTAGATTTGATACCTCTTCCCCATCCTCTCCTTGTTAACTATTGTGCCTCCAGTAATAGAAGATGAAAGATTGTTCTCTTAGGCTCTCTTCCTTGCATTTTTATATAGATAGTTTTTTTCAATGAAAAGTAAACAGCAGTAATTTCAATGGATGACAGGGAAACAGAAATTACCCTTCATAGAAGTCTGTGACTGAGGAGTGGACTGCAAGAGATAGGAATGGTTGTGAAGCAAAAACGCAGATTCCTGGGGTTGTGCAACAGGCTGTGATTGGAAGGCAGCCGAGGCAAGGTGTCACTGGATGAGATGGTTTACGGACTGTCTCTTAATTGATGGCCATTGAATCATTAGCCCAGAGAAAGCCATGAAGTCTACTCCTTCTACTCTTCCAATATATATTTTTTATTTAATCATTTTGTTGGGGGCTCATATATCGCTTTTCACAATACAGTTACATATACTGTGCCAAGCACCTTCACATGCCTGCTTTCATTAACATTCTCCTAATATCCGCTTTTGCACGTGGGTCCTTGATATGAGCTTCTCTTCCTTCCTCCTCCATCCTTTTCCTTGCCTCCCCCCAGTCCTTTTTACACTATAAATTATTATTGTTTTGTCATCTCTTACACTGCCTGACATCTCCCTCTGCCCACACCTCCCTATGTCCATCCTCTAGAGACCCCTACAATTGACTCACTTTCTCCACCCCATCTTCCCTCAACTCATCTGGTAATTCCATTCTCAACATCTGCCCTGGGATCCTGTGTTTCTAGTTATCATCTCTGGCAGTGTACCTCCTCCAGTGCAGCTGGACTTGCAAGGTAGTGTTGGAAACCATCATAGTTGGAGGTGGGGGGGGGGTGAGGAAGCCTTCAGGAACTAGAGGAAAGTTGTATGCTTTATTGCTACCTCACTGTACCTTGACTGACCCATCTCCTCCCTTTGACTCCCCTGTAAGGGGGTGTTCAATTGCCCATAAGTGGGCCTTGGGTCCCCACCCTGTTCTCCCCCTCCGTCTTATAGATTTGATTCTTGTTCTTTGATGTGACGCTTCACATTCCCTGTGTGTTAATGTGTTTTAACATTTTTAATCAAAAAAGATCTGGAGCTATTGTAATTACCAAATTGAGTATCTGTGTAAACACTGTTAGGATACATTTATCAGTCAGTTTCTAGACTACATTCTTTGTCACGAGAATTGTTGGTGTCATCAAAATAGATTAATAGCAATTGGACCAAAGAGCTAAAGAATTATTTCTTTCTGGATACTGAGATTCATTGTTTGGGAGTATATTTACAATGAAATATGTTTTTATTAAATATCACACCTCGGTATTTTGAAGCTTCAAGAGAGGACATGAAACAAGGGATATCATTGCTAAAGTAAGGTGAATTTTGGCTAAAATTAGAGAATACTAGAAAGGTGTTTACTTGTGTTTTATTGAATACTCAAACACACTAGACTGTGTGGAATAAAATGAAAAGCATAAATAACTGTAAGAAAAATAACTTTGATAATTCTAGAACATGTAGAACCAGAATATGGATCAAGAGTCATTTGTATGAACGGAACAAGAGAATACTATGTAGTTCAAATCAGGACAGTTGTATGAGGGTTGTGTCCTCACACCATGCTGCACAAAACCCCTTTGAAAGCAAGGATGTTACTTTAAGGATGAAGATGTACCTGGTCAAAGTCATGGCATTTTCTATGACCTCAAATGCATTTGAAAGTTGGATATTGAATCAGGAAGTCCCAATAGAAACTGGCATGTATGAATTATGGTCCTGGTGAAGAATATTGAAAGTACGATTGGCATCTAAATGACCAGACAAATCCATCTCGGAAGAAGTACACCTTAGGATGCTCCTTAGAAATAAGCATGGAAGACTCTGTTTCACTAGCTTTGTATACTTTATCAAGAGACCAGTCAAGGTAAAAGTGCTTAATGCTTGGCAAAACAGAGGGTCAGTAAATAATAGGAAGACTTGTGACAAGTTTGATTGTCATAGTGTCTGCCACAGTGAGTTCCCAGTCGTGGTTCTGGCCCCAGTGGAAGCGGTGCCGTAGTCTGTGAGTACAGGGTGACTCTGCATGGGACCAGACTGGATGACACTTAACAACCGTGACTGCAATATAGTGATGTGGCCACGGTAGATCAAACAAGGTATGTTATTTCAAGTGTGGTGCTACCGATCTTAATACAATCCCATAAAAATATGACTCTACCATATGAATCTGTTTCACCTTTGCATTTAGTAATTATGGATTAAAGATTTTAATTGTGAAGACACAGATATCATTTTAGTAAATAGCATATGGTATTTTAAGTCACTTTTCCATGACAACATTATGGATTGAAATAATATAAATATAAATCAAACATATCAAAGTTTCAGCTATTCCCTCCACGTTAGTTTAATAGTCAGTGTTGGGTTTTCACATTAGGTTGTGCTGAGGCTTGATCCTGACCGTGATTTTAGAATTGCCTTTGGCAATGCCATATCTCTCACAGTCTGATTGGCTGTCCTTCTTGTCATTTCCATTGGGTGACATTTCTTCCTTTATAACTTGCACTTCTGAAAATGTCATATATTTAGTTTCAGAGGAAAGGGGTATTTTTATCCTTTTCAAATTTCAGCATGTTAGTGTGATCTTGAAAACCACAGCCTAGAGTTATAAAATGTGCTACCAACAATTCTAAATGTGTGCTAGTCACTAAAAATATTTTTATTTGTATCTTGAAATACCTATGCATTACTAATAAGTTTGCATCCTCTAATATATTTGCATGTAACTGAGCCTGTGCTTCTTATAATGCTTAAGTTCAGGAAGGAGCGTTTGACACATTTTCCTGTATCTTTTTAAGACATTTCTTCTGACAAGGTGAGTCAGTCTTTCAGCGTGTTCAGCATGGTGTGACACACCGGAAATTCACATTCCCCAATCTCACATTATATTGAGGAGCTTCCAAATTCATACTAGAGGATGGTATCAAAACCATCACAAAATATTTTAATGGCTTTAAAAATTAAAGTAATTTGTATAGAATTCTACTCATAACAATTAATGTCTTTGCTGGATTTATAAAGTATATGTGTTTGTTTTAGTATATGGTATAAAGTACAGCCATACTTCAATATTATTTATACAAGGGCACATCAAAAAGATTGCAGATAAAATGAAATTAGATGATTATGGAATTTTTATAAGAACTGTTGAAGCATACACACATGCACGGAACATCTGTATACATACTATATATTTTTACATGCATGTCTATGTATATATACAATAAGCATGCATCCTAAATCAAACTCCCTGCCACTAAGTCAATGCTGATTCATAGGGACCCCCCTGAGTTCTGTAACTCTTTCCTGAAGTTGGAAAATCCAGATTTTCTCCCTTGAAGTTGCTGGTGATGCTGAACTTTTGGCCATTCAGATTGTAGCCCAGTGCATAATGACTACACTACCAAGGAATATATGTGTGTGTGTGTATATATGTATATATACACATATATACATATATATGTACACATACACACATATTCCTTGTCTTGCATATAATTATTACTACATATAACAAATTATTGACAATATAAAAATGAAAATAACTATGGGAGAATAATAAATTTATTGGCAATGCATTTCTAAATACTAAGCCACATTTATAAGATATTAAGATATTAGAGTAACAAATATTGCTTTCAGATGTGTATTCTCAAGAAAATATAAAGTGTTAACTATACAAGACCACTTTTCTGTCAGTTTTTCATACTGTAGTGGCTTGAATATGCTGTGATGATGGAGGTTATGTCATTGATATTTCATATGCTATCAGGGTCACCGTAAGTGAACAGGCTTCCATAGAGTTTCATAATACGGACAGGCTAAGAAAGAACATTCTATCTATTTGTTAGAAATTACCCACTGAATTTTGTATGGATAGCAGACCAGCTGCAATTATATCATTAGTGAAAAACAAAGCTCTCAGAATTCAGGAAATATAATCTTAGGTATTTTAATGTGACAACGATGTACTGGATGCAGTCACTAGTCTATACAAAGATATTAGGAAGATAGCTTCCTGTCCAACCAACAGGAACAGATCCATATTTTCCCCTTCCAAAGAAAGATGACCCCATAGAATGTGGGAATGGGGGAATAAAATGTCATAGACATATGTGCACGTAAAACGTCACTGGAGCTCCTTCAGTGGTTACAGCAGTATGTTGAGGGGTAGTTGTCAGAAATTGACACTTGATTCAGTGGAGGACATATAGCAAGGGATATCATTTCTGAAGTCAGATGAATCTTGGCTCAAAAGAGAGAATAATAGAAAAAAGTTTAAAGTTTGTATGAACTTTTGAATGCATGTATGCACACACACTCACACACATGTGGGCATGTAGCAAGAGATAAACAACTTTGGGAAAGAATTAAAGAACTTAGAGGAGGTCATGATGAGTCAGTGTTGACTTAGTGGCAGGGAGTTTGATTTTGGATGCATGTTTTTTGTATATATACATAGATATACATGTATAAATATATATCATGTATATAGATGTACACATGCATGTGTATATGCTTTGAAAGGTCTTATAAATCAATCAAGTTTCAGGTATGCTTCCAGACTAAAAAGAGATTACTGAAAAAGAATGGGATGTTCATATCAGAGGAATGAACTACCGAAATCTTTTTGAGTAACAGGGAAACATCATCAGATACTGAACACATCATGAATAGCAGTAGAATTTTATCAGAGACCATGTTATAAGATGATACCCTGCCTCCTACTCCCACCACCAGAGGGTAGTGATGCCTCCCCCCCAAAAAGGTGATACTCTGAGGTTGGAATGCAGTCAGACTATTATTGAGGAAGAGCTACCCTCTCTAAAATGGAGTCAACCAAAATAATATAGATGGAATAAAGTCTCTGGGATTCCTTGGCTAAGAGTCAATATTCAAAATGTAAAGACATAGATACAAACATCTATTAATAATTGGAACTTGGAATGTTGAAAGTATGGGTCTAGAAATATTGGAAGTCATCAAAAATTTAATGAACAACACAGGTTGGTGAGCTTAAATGAACTGTTATTTGTTATTTTTAATTAAAGCATCATGTACTTTGCTGTACTGGGAATGAATAATCCAGGAGAAAGAACTTCAATCTTGAAGTAAAGTGTCTGTGATAGGATAATATTTATTTATATACAAGAAAATCTGGTAATTATAAATATTCCTTAAACGTATGAACCAACAACTATCACAAGTGATGAAGAATTTTATTAACATCTTCAGTCAGAAATGAATCAAACATATCATCAAGACAGTTATTGGTGATTTGAAGGCCAGACTTGAAATCAAAGAGGTAGCGACAGTGGTTGGAAAACAGGGCCTTGAAGAGAAAAAAAGAAGCTAGAAACCAGATGGTAGACCTTGTAAGACCAAGGACTTCTTCATTTATTGCAAATAGCTTTTTTTCAATAACAAAAATGGCAATTATGCATGTGGACTTCTCCAGAAATTAAATGGGCTACAACTGTAGAAAGAGACAGCCGAGAAAATAATTTCAGCAGCTAAACAGAGGACAGGAGTCAACTGTAGAACAGACAATTATGTTCACATGTAACTTAAGACTGAAGCTAAAGAAAATTTAAGCAAAGCCAAAGAGCAAAAGTAAAATCCTCAAAATACTTCACCTGCATTTTTAAACCACCTCAAGAATGTTTTTGAGGCATCACACATTAACGCCAATATTATGATAAACTATACCAGCATACTTGGAGCCACGGGCACAGTAGTCAGGAAATCAAAAGATGCATTGTGTATGATATTAGATAAATCAGATGCACAAGATCTCTACAGCGCATTGAAGAACAAGGATGCTACTTTGTGGATTATTTTGCAAACGATCCAAGCCATGCTCTTTGCCATTGAATATGCATATGAAAGTTCAACATGGAATAGGGAAGAAAGAATAAGAATAGATGCATTTGGACTGTGATTTCTGGAGAAGAATATTGAAACTATCAGAGGCTGCTAAAAGGACAAACTGATCTGTCTTGTAAGGCCTGGGTACTCCTTAACAGCAAGGATGGCAAGACTTCCTCTTACATAACTCTGGACATAATGTCAGGAGATACTGGTACATGGAGAAGGATATCATGTTTGCTAAAATGAAAGCGTGGTGAAACAGAGGAATGCCTGTAGCCAAGTGGGTTTGTTCAGCAAAGGCACAATTGTGAACATGGCAGAAGACTGTGGAGTGTTTCATCTGTTGTAAATAGACTCACAGAAGGTTGACATTGACTTGCCGACCCATCCAGAAGAAGCTACATATGCCTATGAAAGTTGAGTAAAGAATAAGGAAGATTTTAAAAAGTCTATTCATTTGAATTTTTGCTGGGAAATAATATTGAAAGTATCAGGGACAATCAGATGAACGAACAAATCTATTTTGAAAGCCTGCTCCTTGAAAGCGAGGATGGCAACACTTTCATCTCACTTACTAAAGCCATGTTATTAGGAGATGCCTTTCCCAATAAAAAGCTACCATGCTTAGTCAGGTGGCGGGAGAGAGAGAAGTATAGAGAAAGTTTGGGAGAAGAGGGCAAGATGGGGAGGTAAGGTAGATAATGATCAATATGGTAGGGCATTTCCATCCTGGATGCTGGCCACATCACTAAGACATTTCTCTTCCAAATGAGTATCTGCTCCATTTAGATGACATAATAGGAGGTGATTACATGGTATTAGCAAACCCCTGAGAATCATCACTAATCAATATTGACAAAAAGCACCACAAGACTAATTTCAAATAACCCAATGTGGTGAGGGTTTAATGCACGAAATCTAGGAAGCCTACTCTTGACCCAGTTGTACAAATTCAGTCTGGATGAGATGCCTTTGTTACACAGCTATTACAATCTTGATATTTAATTAAATATTTTAAAATATGTTATTCTTTTGTTGTTGTTGTTGTTGTTGTTGTTGTTGTTTTGGGGGGGCGGCATCACTGCCCTCAGGTGGTGGGAGTAGGAGGCCCAGTCTTTGCTCCATGGAGCTGGAATCGAACCTCCATCCCAGTGGGCCTCAGTCCCGCGCACAACCACTACGCCACCGGGGCTCAGCCAAAAATATGTTATTCTTGACATTTAGATATACAGTATATTTAGTTCTTTTTAAAATGTTTACATATGTGCCACTTCTTTTTAATAACCAAGTGATCTCACAAATAAATTCATATTTATTGAAGTAGATAAGAAAATGCTAGATTTTTTATATATAAAATATGATTTTTTTGTATACATGACTTCACATGATTAGTGATATAGTAATGATTTCTTGCTAAAGATAGATAAATTGTTTTCATTTTGATAGCTAATTATTTGGAGTCCTCACACACATATATCCTCCTCAGGCCATTTTAAAAGATCGAAGGAATGTATACACTCCTCACAATCATTACACTCTCATTTCTAAAGTCTTAGAATGCTCACAGGCTTCAGTGATAATACATTTGAATATTTTCATTTCTCTGCTGAAATAATCAGATAATTTTATGGATTTCTAGTAAACAAGAAACATGAAATGGTTTAGTTCTCTAAGATCTTTTAAAGATCATATTCTTACGTCAACATTCAACTTTAGCTATCCATAATGTCACACATAAATAAAATACAGGTAAAACAATATAGAAAATATTGCATCAGTGTGTACGTAGGCATCTGCCAAACATGTAAGCCAGATTCAGAAGAGAATGTGGACTAGAGGAGATGATGGCTGACATACAGCCCTTGGCTGACAGCAGAGCGCACCGCCAAAAATTGTACCTGGGACTCACTGAACATGGTGGGTAATCATAAACTGCAACTAACAATGTGAAGAATGAGCATTCCAGAACACATCACTTTGCTGATGTAGAAAAGGTCCATAGGTCATTAAGCAGTCACTCAAATAGAACCTTGTGATCCTGATTGCTTTACATTTGTCATGCCTGAATCCCTTCTCAGACAGACTCGATCTGTGTGTGTGTGTGTGTTTTAGCAAGAGAGAGAGAGAGAGAGAGAGAAAGAGAGCAAATACTTTAAGAAGCTGGGAAACCCCAAGAAAAATATGATCTCGATCTTGGAAGCAGACTCACTAACAACCAGCTCTATGTAGATGACACAAGCTTGGTGACTGAAAGTAAAGAGAACTTGAAACATGAAGACTTTAGTATATCCATCAATATGTATTCTACCTAGTTGTTTTTGGTTTTGCTCTATGTCTATCAATATAAAATAGATAGGACAAATAATGTGGGGGAGAAAATAAAAGGATAAGCAATCCCAAGAGGGGGGCATGGGTAAGGAGGGGGGGCGAGAGGGACAGCATGAAGCTAACAGACTCAGGAACAAGGGAACAAGAGATCCAAAATTGATGGCAAGGAGGGTACAAATTGCCTGATGACCAAGTGCAGTGTATCCACAGGAATTACTGAGAGCTGATTGAAGGGTGATTAATGTGGGACACGGTGATATTGGAAGGGAAAAGTAGGAAGGGAAAACTATTTCTAGAACTACAACTATAGGCATATATATTAACTTATCATGAAAAGGATAGAGACCAATGTACATATATTAGAATGTCAAGTATTAAGATAGACAGATTTTGGACCTCTACTCAAAGCCTCCCTAAACACAAGAACAATTTGTTCTAATGACACCTTCCAGAAACTATCCAGGATTGCTGATGACAAAATGGGTGCATAAACAAATGTGCTGAAGAAAACAGGTGTGCTAGGCTATTAGAAGATATAATATCTGGGGTCTTAAAGGCTTAAAATTAAACAACCAACCATCTGGCAGTGAAGCAAGTAAACCCACCAGTCTTTGTGATCACAATGTGTCAACAGGAACAGGTTTCAGGTACCAAAAGATCCAAAACTAGAAATTATATGGATGCAAAAGAGGAGGGTTGGAGTGGATCCCCAAAGTCTATCTGTGGACAATTGGATATCCCTGCACAGGATTACAAGAAGGGATGGTTCAACCAAGACGCAGGACAGCACCAACAGAACACACATCATTCCTCTAGTTAATCCAGCTAGACCAGAGTTCACACATGGAATTTAGGACAGATAAAACCCACACGAACAGTCGTGGTAGTGTGGCATCATGAGGGTATGGGGATGTTGCTAGAGGAAGGGAGAGAATGAGGGAACAAATCCATCACAAAGTTGTACATATAGACACCCCCACCAAGGTGGACAAATGACAGAAATGTGGGTGAAGTGAGATAACATGAGAGTGTAAAATGTGAAATAATAATAATATACAATTGATCAAGAATTCACTATACTGGGAGATTGAGGGGAGAGAGGGAGAAAGAGGAGCTGGTACCAAGCATTCAAGTAGAAAGAGAATGTTTTAGAAATGTTGGTGGGAACATATGTATCAGCTTGCTTCATAAAATTGAATGATAAATTGTTATAAGATTTTTTAAAAAATACATATCTACTCTATATCTATATCCATATCATCTATATCATCTCTAGATTTATAATTTGCTGAACAACAAATAAGAAAGACAAAATGGTTTGTTTTTGAATTAGGTTACTAGCAATGAATATGAAATAAATCATGCACTGACAGAAAAACTAACAAATATCGACTGGAAGAAGTACAGCAAGAATGCCCCTAGAAAAGAGTGTGGGAAGACTTTACCTCCTATACTTCAGTTATCCCATCAAGAGGTCCCAGTTCCTGAAGAAGGACATTTTGGAAAATTGAGGACTTGATCGAAAGTAATTGGTCTTACTTTTACACTCACAACCATAGGCATGGAAAAATAGTCCTATATTGAGAAAGATATTCATGGTCCTGAGATACAAATGTTTTGAAATACATGTTCTCCAGGCTGAATAGCGTGCCCCCCTACCCTCAGTCTTTGCAATAGCCCTCTATTAAGAAATTTTCATGAAAGAATTACCATAATGGATGAATCATATCTGTCTGACTACATCATTATGCCTGAAGGTTATCTGCAGATAGCAGCAATCAGATTCTACAGACAACACACCATGAAATGTAGCAAACTATGTTTTGACATCTCTTGCTGATATTGGTGAGAGATTGTTCCCCCTAGGGAGGGCTCAGGGGTCTTTGAAGTCAACTAGCTCTAGGTCAAGAAAATGACTCACCTCATTGCTTTTTTATTTTGTCACCTGCTTTTGATTTAATGCATTGATTATGTAATATGTTTAATGGATGATGTGTCTGTCCCATTATATATGCCCGCTGGAAAATCCATTCACATTCTCAGTCCTGAGAAGGACAAGGAGTTCTTGTGCCTGTCTGTCTTTTTGTCCACATTCTCAGTCATTTCAGTCAACCTGTTCGAACGTTGGGGACTCCCATACCCTGACAGGACATCATGCTTGGTGTAGAGTCAGCAAAAAAGAGGGTGACTTTCAAAAGAAGAGATCAAAGCAACTTTGACTTACACATGTGAATGATGCAGCGATGGCCCAGAAACAAGGAAGCGTTGTCTTCAATGGGCAGCCCTGTTACTTGGACTTTATTGGAAGTCACCCAACAACCACAATAAAAACAAGCTCACTGGGTTCTTTTGAAAAAGGAGAATGATCTGCAGTTCTTGATACCTTAGACATATTCAGTGCCAATTGAACCACAGCCCGTTCATAAAAGGAACCTTCGTGATACGGTGACAGCTGCTCCTTGAGAGAAAGGCATGACTTTCTATGAATCTAAAGGGTCACAGTTTGAGAGAAGCACAGGGTTGTTCTACCCTGCCTTATATACATGAGTCTCTAGGATTTAGCAACAATTCAAAGATGGTGACTTTAGTTCTGTTTTGTTCTATAATAAATTCCCTCAAAAAATGATTTTAAGAAGCCCGAAACATGTAGTGACATGGTGGTTAAAATATGTTTGACTATCAGTATAAAGGTTGGTGGTTTTCATTCAATAGCAGCTGGGCAGGTGAATACATGTGGCCATTTGTTCCCATAAATATTAAGCCTGGGGAACCCTGTGAGACAGTTCAACTTTGTACTTATGGCCACTATGGGTCAGAATTGACTTGATTGTAACAAGTTTGGATGGGATGCTTATGTTGTAATGTAAGTCTAATGCCATTTCCTGAAGAAGCACATTTAAACACCTGGCAAAGCATCAGGCATTCTCAGCATAAAGTTGGCACTTGAAACTTACCAGGTTATCTCTCTCAGGAAGATTTACATGCTGAGAAACACAGGAGCAACTGATTCTATGCAGTTCTGTATGGCCACTCTGCATTTGCTGCGGGCTTAGTTTAGGCTTGATTAAGCATCCATTAGAGCAGGCATCCAAATTCATGGTATATTTGGAACGCATTTTTTCATGAACTATTGAGGCCCGTGTGTGTGTGTGTGTGTGTGTGTGTGTTTATAGTCAACATAACTTTTTCTCATTACCCTACGGAAAATCATATGAATCATAGTAACCCTCATTGAGTAGACTATGATTTGACTTTTAGAAGAAGAGAGACAGATTTTTGTGGATATGTGCAAACGATGATCTAATAATAGCCACTTCTTTCCCTTATTCTTTCAACAAATGCTGAGCTATAAGAGGAACAATTCCCTAGTAATATATCAATATCCCTGGACGATAGCAGTAATTATAGGAGTGAATAGGCCAGAGGTGCCTGGGGATTTGGGCAGCCCATCTCGCCTCTAAATTATCTTAAGCACCTATAATGGCCTGCATCTGGTCTAGAGAAGAAACTTGTAATTCATTGTCAAAAGGACCGCAAGGCTTGGTCTGTTCTGAATACGTGCTTCTTCTTCAGAAGGCAAGCATCAAATGGATTTAAAGCATCATTAAGCAAATAATTCAGCAGTTAGAAAAACTGACTGTACAGCAACAATTGAAATGAAACAGGAGACCCGGCTGATGCCTGCATGGTTCCTGTCCAGTTACAAGATGCAGTGTTGACAAATATTCCCAAGAGCATCCACATGCCCCCACACAAAGCACATTCTAATTGTGGCTTTTAATAATGCACAGCTCATATAATTAAAGTTTATATCACAACTAAATAACATTTTCAGCTGGATCTTGCCTGGGATCAGAGAATATGAGAAAGATATTGACGTATTGACTTGTGATTTATTGACTGCAAAGCATTTATCTTTACCTAACCTATTTGGCACAGTCCCTGGAGAAGAGACTCCTACTTGGTCAAGTGAAGGTCAGCTGAAAAGAGAAAGGCCCTTGATGAGATGGGTTGACACAGTGACTGCACACATAGGCTCAAAGATAAGCCCGAATGTGGGGATGACACAGAGCTGGGAAATGTTTCATTCTGTTGTTTATGGGGTCGACAGGATGTGAAACCTAGTGTGTGGCATCTAAGCATTGTCACCACCACCACCATAAAAGCCTTGATATCTGATATTAAAGCTGTGCAACTTTCACTGAAAAATAGAAGACATGTATTTTAAAAGATTGTTTTGTTTTAGGAGCTGGTTATTTTGTGGTCTAAATTTAGTATTGTTAATATTCCTATCCCGGGAGAACCCTCAGGAATAAGAATGCAAGTATCTAATTGCCTGAGAGGGATTGAATTTACTCTCAGATGTATGTTTGATATTGTAGAGAGAGCATATGTCAACTCTGCCAATAACTAGCTATATGACCTTAAGCAGGTTTCCAATTATTGGTTTCCCTTCTGAATATACAATTAAAAATATTGTAAAGCTGCTTTCCAACTTTGAAAAAGAAATATCTTGAATATAAATAATTATGAAATTGTAATACGCAAACACTCATGTCCATTTATGTTACCAGTAATAGAATGAAAAATAGTGGCATTGTACAGATAGATAAAAATACATAAACTTTAGCTTTACACATATAAGTGAGCATCTTTTTTGATAACAGAACAGTACCACACTGTAACATTAAGAGTTCCCTTGTATAGGAGTTCCATACATACCAGAAGTCTTAGACATATATATAGCAAGAACCCTGGTAATGAAGAAAGATAGGGATTTATACTCTCATAAATGGTTACACACTTGGAAACCCACAGGAGGTTGCGTTTAGAAAGAAGTAATCCCCCCAAATGGATTTTTCTTCAAAGCAAATGTGGCAGTCATGTACTCATGTCAATTTCATAATTGGGTGTGTAGGGTGGAGTCTAGCCTATCAATCTGGAGATAGCCAATGAGACCTCTGTGTATTTTCCCTGAGAATTCTGGGAAAATCTCACCATATTTCCCCCATGAAGGTGAGAGACCATAGGCTCAGTTCCCTGGAGATGGTCTACTGACAAGACAAGATGGCAGCATAGACCCTGAGTCCCAGGAACTGGAAGAGCTGGAAGAGGAGCCAAATAGGCCTACCCTGATGGAACCAGACCTCTGAAGCCAGAAAAACTACAGAGAGACCCCTGACAGCGCTGAGAAGCTTCTACTGCCACAGAACACACAAGACTCTGTACCCACTCACCTGTGATTTGTAGTGGTGTTATTGCACGTGCTTCGTGAGTCAGAAGCAGATTTTATAGACTGGTATCAGACATATGGCCTAAGAGCAGACTGATGACCTTGGCCTGAACTGGGTTGGGATGCTTTCTCAATGTCCCATTCCTCTCGTATGCAAACCTTTCCCTTATATCCCTATGTGTGTTTATGAATTTCTTTCTCTAGTCTACCTGAACTAACACAGCAAGTATTTATTTTTATTTAAAATACCTTATAACTTTGAACATGTCTCCATTACACCTAATGGATTTGTCAAATCTGTGATTCCATTCTTGGAAGCATTCTTCAAACTCATCTGTTTGGATGGCTGGCAGCACTCCCCTCATTTTTTTCTTCAAGGAGATTTTGTGTATTCGTTCGATCTTCTATTGGTGATTATTACACCGTTTAAAAATGTACCCATATAATCTATCAAAATTGGAATCAAGGCATGAATGTTTTCCTCAGTTCTTTAAACATGAGTATCCTAAGTATATTCTCCATTTTGGGCTTTCTAAGTACAGGTGTTTCCACATTTCATTATTTGTCTACTTTAACTGTCGTATCCAGGAAAAAGTATGGTAGAGTGCTCATTAGAGATAAAGATGGTGAAACTTCCTATTGCATATTTTGGACATTTTATCAGGATACACAAATCCCTGGAGAAGAACATCATGCTTGGTAAATTAGGGAAGAAGCAAAACAAATGAGGAAAGCCACTAACAAGATAGATTGATGCGGCAACAGGGACTCAAGCATAGGAAGCATTGAGAGGATGTTGCAGGACAAGGCAGTGCTGCTTCATTCTGATGTGCATGGGTATGCTACAGGTCACAAGCAATTTGACGGTCTCTAGTAAAAGTTCACCTTGAAATTTTAACTTAGCTTTTTTACTTCATCATTTCTTCTATTTGCATTAACTCTTTGCCAAACAAAATCGTGTGTCGGAGTCTCTTTTGACTTTCATTTTGAATTTTTAATCCTTTCTTATATTTTTATTGATTCATTTTTATGTATATGATATTTAATGTGTTTCCACAGGCCATGGGATCTATTGTCTTTGATGTTAAATTTGTCAAATCTGTTTTTGATATGTTCGTAAAACCACCAAAGCAATGTTTACAGCTTCCACTGCAAAGACAAGTCATCAAAAATAAATAAAAGGATGGTAGATAGGTAAAAGGCAAATAGTAGCTAAACTCCAGCTCCAACTTCTCTCACCAAGGTGTGCATCTGACATTGGGCTATGTTCACTTGGGAATCAAATTTCTAATTATTGACAATAAAGTCTTCATGGCCAATCGAGGTACTCTAAGAGGAAGATCATAATCACAGACCTGAACCACATGGTTGGTGCTCAGTGACTAAAAGCTGGGGGAAGCCAGATGCCTGAGGTGAGTTTTAGGTTGGTCTTGCATCGAACGGCACTGGAACTTTAGGCACAAAGATAATGCCTTATACCTTGTGCAAGAATACTCAAAGGTGTGGGGACCTCATATAACCTTATCATGGTAACGAGGGGTCTGTGAGCCAGGAATGATGGGACAATATAGAGAAGTGTGGGCATTTGGGGTTAGGTGGAAATGGTAAATAATGTTTAAGATAGATGGAGTGATCAAAATATGATGGATAATTCCCTATGGATTCGTCCAATAAGGCTAAGGCTGTGTATTTGTCATTGGTTTTAGCAGCATGGCATCATTATTGAACTTGCCTGGGTTGTATCTGTGAAGCAGTGACTTTATTTGAATGGATTCAAAGAAGGACCAAACAGGAAATGCATAAGTTAATAAGTATAGCATAAAAATTGAGGGCTTTAAAGGTTAGAAGAGAAATGAAGCAAAAATGTATTCAATTATAGGTGTCTTTTTTGGGGGGAAGGGTATCACTGCTCTCTAGTGGTGGGAGTAGGAGGCCCAGCCTTGCTCCTGGAGAGCTGCTACTGGATTTGAACCTCCAAGTCAGTGGGCCACAGTCCTGCCCTCAACCACTATGCCACTGAGGATCATAAAAAGGTGTCTTTGATTGAGTGGAATTAGTTATTTATTTGTATGCTGATTAGAGTTTTTCAGCTCGGGGAGAGAAGGACACAGAAGATTTTATGAGCATGGAACTTCATCTAATAAATGGAAATATAACCCAAACTCCATGTATGTTACATAGAAACACATTTTATTTAGTTAAAACCCGTGTTTATGACATAATAAAACAAATGAATAAAATCTGGAGTGACTAAAAAATGGCATCCAAAGTTGTTAACTGCAGTGAAAAATTAGTCGGAAAGGCACTTGACATCAATAATCATGTATTCTTTTGTTTTTTTAAAATAACAACAACAAAATACAACAACAAAACTGTATCTGCCCAGCAATTATTATTAAAGATAGTTAATAGATATTTATGTTTGACATGGTTAAGATGGCACATGCAAGAATTAATTTGAAGACATTGTTAACGTATAGTTTACAGGCTCTATTTTCAAAGATTGCTCACTGTTGAGGAACATACATCTTAAGCACCAATGCACAAACATAGTTAAGGTGATGAGGATGGTAAATGGATTAACTAAAGAGAATCTGGTAGAGATCCTTTTCATTTAAAAATTTCAATAATATTAATATGAGGCAGCGTAAGATGAATTATAAATGTTACATCCTTCCCTGAAGGGAAGCACCTTATTCTTCATTTCCAGAACCTTTCAAGACCAATAAATTAACTTGAGAAAGAAAGAAAAAAAAAAGCCCTCTATGAACACACGTTCTCAGAGTAGTCTAAAATTGTTCATGAACTGTTTTTCATTACAGACATGATCCATGATTTAAGATTCTTATTTTTAATTTATGTGTACAACCTAGTAAATCTTCTATAAACCATGTTGAGGAATTAAAAAAAAATCACTCACAGCAATATCAATAATTCTGTAGAGTATGACTAGTAAAGCAACAGTGATTAATATGCAAGCAATGAATCAAACTTTTTGCATTTTACCTTCTTTGAAGGAGCAATTTGCCACATTTTTGTGATAGACATGAAACATCAAAATGTACAAATTTAACAGAACAAATTCCAAAGTCCTCATTTTAATATACTAGCATTCATTTTTCTTGTAGTTATTTAATGTAGTGCATCTTTCTACAAGCTAAGCCACACTCTGCAATCTCATTTCAATCACTTTCCAAGTGGTATGTTGCAGAAAACTTTAATTTTTACTAATGCTAGAGAAATGTTTGCTGAAAGCAAGTTTGCTCATGCATCTCTTTTGCAAATGTCTTCTTATTCTCTGCCATCAGCTGAATTGACATTTTAATCGGTCTGTAAGTCTGTGAGGAATGTTGGCTGAGAAAGAAACAACTTCTGAGGCATTTCTTTCCCTCTGGTATCAGACGAAGTGATGACCTTCTGCAAATGTGAGTTTAGCTGAACCGATGTATGCTCTTTCATATCATCATTATTACAGGACACATTGAATGGTTGTGTCCTATTCAACATCATGTAAATAGGAAAGTTCTTTTTTTTCCTGTCATGGATTATAAAGAGAATACAGACATGAATGATATATATTGTTAAAAAGAAGCATTTTTGACTTTCGGTAAGATGGTGACTGTGTGATATGCACCAGAGGAAACCAGCACCTGATCAACCTGGGGAAAGTGTCTGAAGGAGAAATTCAACCCTTCCAGATCACGGGAGGATCATTGTAAGATAAGTGGGAACAGATTTGCAGGGTTCTGAGGGGCTGGGAGTTTGGGCTTGCCATAGTGAAGCCCGGCCGGGGATTGACCCACCATTGTCTGTCACTGTCGCTGCCAGGGCGCTGCCTGGAAGGTTTGGATGGGCGCAGGGCGCTGTCTCATCAGGGCTGCAGCTTAATCGGAAACGCAGCTTGGTCAGAACCAGAGCTTAGGTCCACGGCTTGGTCAGAACAGTGGCTTAGTCAGAATCACAGCTTGGTCAGATTCACGGCTGGGTTAGATCCATGGCTAAGTCCTAACCATGGCCTAGTTGGATCTGAGGCTTAGTTTAACCATGACTTAGTCGCGGCCTGGTCAGGTCTGCGGCTTGTTGACTCTGTGGCTTAGTCAGAACTGCGACTAAGTCATAACCGCAGGCTAAGTTGAACCATGGCTTAGTCAGAACCGTGGCTTGATCGAGTTTGAGGCCGGGTTGGACCATGGCCTGGTTGGAACGGTGGCTTTGTCGGAACCACGGGTCTCACAGAGCCACAGCCTGCCTATAGTGCAGGGCGGAGATTGAGCCCTTGCAGCTGGAGCTCTTCATTCACTGTTCTCTATGCCCCCAATGTTTCTGCAAATTTGGTCTCTTATAGTTAACTCCTGATCTTTTCCAGTTTGGCTCACAGACCACCCCCTCTCTCAGCCCCCCCCCCCCGCCCTCCTTAGCCTAGAGCAACTACTCCTGCTACGCCCAGCTAGGAGAGGTCCACCCCGTGGAGAGTAGCCTAAGGAAGGAGAACCTGGTTCCACCTAATTTCCTAGGGAATCTGGGTGCCTGAGCCATTGCTTATTGCCCACTGCAAGTTGGGAACCTGTTGTGTGCCAGGGAGCCTTTGATCCCCTGAACCTGGGTCCCTGGGAGCCTGTGTGCCTCTGAGTCTCGCCTCAGGATCTTGTGAGACCAAGAGTTTGTTCCCAAGAGCCTGTGTACAGGAGTCTGTGAGAGAACAAGGGTATAATTGGTTTGATCCAGGACATTAGCTTAACTTCTGTGGCCTCGACCATTGGGAGCCTGTATTGTTTGTGTGTCTCGAAGTCTGTGTGCTGGGGATTGTGTGTATCTGGGAGCCTGTGTGTCCCAATGTCTGTCAGCAGGAGATTGTGTTCACAGAATCTGTGTGGGAACAAGTGGTCAGCTGGCTGGCCCAGGGTCGTAGTTGAATTTCTGAGACCTCTGAGTGGGAATAGGAAGGCTGCTGTACTACTCAGAGAAGTCTGTGTACCCCCAAATCCGGGTCCCCAGGAACCTGTGGTCCCCAGAATCTGTCTCTAGGAGCCTGCATCCACAGTAGTTAGTAGGGGAACAAGGGTTCAGTTGATCTAATCCAGGACCTTAGTCTAATTTCTGCGGCCCTGGCAGCTGAGAACTGGGGTTACCTGTGTGCCTGGGAGTCTGTGAGCCTCAGAGTCTGCCCTCCGGGGCCTGTGTGCACAGAATCTGTATGGGAATAAGAGGTCAGCTGGTTGGCTTAGGGCTTTAACTGAACTGCTGCAATCTCAGCACAATTGGTGGGAGCCAGCTGCACTGTACAGTCTGGAAGTCTGTGGCTGGCAGTGTTTGTGTGTCTAGGAGTCTGTGTACATGGAAATCGGCATGGAAAAAAGGGGACAGCTGACTTTTAAGTCAACACAGTACCTGCCTACATAGCAACGGGACCAAGCTCCACAGTAAAACACAGGCACCCTGTGAAAACATCAACACCAATCACTCTGAAAGTACACAAGAGCATTTGATAACTGAGGAACATGGCACCAACCTCTTCAAAAGCATCACGTAAAGAACAGACTACAACATCAATGCTAATAAATAAACAAAAAAGACAAGCCACAGCAACAAATCTCATTGCAAGCATAGAAGAACCTGATGTGGATCTGCCCCAAAAAGAAAATCTTAGAAGATTGATTGGAGAAGTAAAAGAAATGAAGGACGCTACACAGACAAAGGATGCAATGATAGAGGGGATGAAGGCCACAATAGAAGGGATGAAGTCCAAAATAGAGTGAATGAGGATCAAGCATCAGAGGGAAATACATGAGTTAACAGGGGAAATAGCAGAAGCTGTGTGCAGGCTTGCCTATCTAACCAAAAGATCGGATGATGCTGAGACTTACATCAGTGACCTTGAAGACAATCGGGTTGATCTCGACAAATGTGAAAGATAATCAAACAAGAAAAATAAAAGAGACAGAGGGAAATCTGAGATCAATGCGTGGTGCTATGAAAAGGAACAATATGTGAATGATTGGTCTACCAGAACAAGAAACAGTGAAGAAATCAACAGCAAATTTAAAAAGGGAATTTCTGAAAGAAAATTTCCACAACCTAAAGAATGAGAACCAGTCTATCATACAGGAAGCAGAGAGGACACCGAGTAGACTAGACCCCAGGAAGAACTCATCAAGGAGTATTACAGTTAAACTATCCAACTTTGAGGAAAAAGTGAAAACTCTGAGAGCAACAAGAGAAAAAAAGGATGGTCACATTTAAGGGCTCTCTGGTAAGAATATGTGCAGATTTATCAACAGAAACCATGAAGAGGTGAAGAGAGTGGACCAATATCTTCCAGAAGTTGAAGGAAAACAATGCCTCCCCTAGAATTCTTTAGCCTGCAAAGCTATCTATCAAAATAGATGGGGAAATAGGGGGCTTCCAAGATAAGGAAAAACTTAAACAATATGCCGTGAGACACCCAGCCCTGGGGAAAATCCTAGCCAACTCACTATGGTCAGAAAGCCAACACCCACCAAGCACAAACAGGAGAACATCCTATACTCCAACCTCACCAAGGAGCCAACAGACTAACCCTAATCACCAAGAATATGCAGCTACAGGTAGAACACAGAGCAATAAAGAAGCCCCCAATGAAAACACAACAGATCTATGAAAAGGGGAATAAGAAAACACACACCAAAAACCACAAAATGCTAGCAATGAACCAACAGATTGGGATAACTCTAAATGTCAATGGCCTGAATGCCATCATCAAAATAAAAAGGTTAGCTGACTGACTTGAAAAACATACTGCATCAATTTGTTGCCTGCAGGAAACACATCTTAAGCTAGCAGACAAGAATAAACTAAGAATAAAAGGCTGGAAGAGGAAATATCAGGCTAATGGTGAATCAAAACAAGCAGGGGTTGCAATCCTAATCTCAAATAAAACAGACCTCAAGTTTCAAGCCATAAAAAGAGACAAGAAGAGGCACTTTATAATGCTCAAGGAAACACTTCACCAGGAACCAGTGAGCATAATAAATATACACTCACCAAATGAGAGAACCACAATATTTGTCAAGCAGACTATTCAGAGCATGAAAAAAGATGTTACAGACTCAAGAATTATAGTGGGAGAATTTAACATGCCACAAAGACAGATCTTTGGGAAAGAAGCTCAGCAAAGAGGCTGTAGAACTAAATATCACAATAAGACAACTAGATTTGATAGACATATTCAGGCCCTTCCATCCTAATGCAAAAAAATATATACATTCTTCTCAAGTCCACATGGCACATTTTCAAAAATTGACCACATGCTGGGACACAAGTCAAGCATAAGAAAATTCAAACACATAGACATCATACAAACATCTTTCTCTGATCACCATGCCATAAAGCTGGAGAGTAATAAAAGAATCAGTAATAAAACAAGGGCAAACAGTTGGAGGATGAATAATGAACTTCCTGTGGCATGAATTGAAGGGAGATCAAAACACTTCTAGAAATTAATGAGAATGAGAATACTTCATATCAAAAACTCTGGGATACTGTGAAGGCAGTTATCAGAGGTAGCCTGATTGCAATAGGAGCATATGTAAAAAAGAAAAGAGTTGTATGGCAGACATGCTCTCACAAAAACTCTAACAACCAGAACAGTCAGCAGAATAATCCCTCCAACAGTAAAAGAATAGAAATAATAATAGGGCAGAATTGAACCACTTGGGAAAAAAAACAATGCAAACGATTAATGCAGCACAAAGGTGGTTCTTTGAAAGGATCAATAAAATCGACTGGCCACTGGCAAACTTGACCAAAGAAAAGAAAGAACAAGCAACAATAGACAGGATGACGAATGAAATGGGGGAAATCACAACAGACTCTAATGAATTTAAAAGGATTATCACAAAGTACTATGAAAATCTATACTCTAACATGTTCAACAATCTGGAAGA
The DNA here is from genome assembly GCA_004026705.1 of Nesogale talazaci. Taxonomy (NCBI): domain Eukaryota; kingdom Metazoa; phylum Chordata; class Mammalia; order Afrosoricida; family Tenrecidae; genus Nesogale; species Nesogale talazaci. The sequence continues at coordinate 6,777 of PVJH01015737.1, read as the reverse complement.
CATGGACAAAAACCTGGAAAAACAATGTCTTCCTAGACTGTCCCAGAGAGAGGTCAAGAAAATAAACAAATCCATAACAAGATAAGAGAAAAATATAGTTATCAAGAATATACTGTCAAAAAAATCTCCTGGACCAGACGACTTCACTGGGAATTCAATAAAACTCTCAAGGAGGAGCTGACACCAATCCTCCACAAAATTTTCCAGAATATAGAAAAAGATGGAAAACTTCCAAACTCATTTTATGAAGGCAGTATGACGTTGATACCCAAACAGGGAAGGGATACCACAGGTGTAGAGAACTATAGACCTATATCTCTAATATAGATGCAAAAATCTTCAACAAGATATTGGCCAATAGAATACAAAAATATATAAAAAGCATAATCCATCAGGATCAGGTAGGCTTCATCCCAGGCATTCAGGAATGGTTTAATATCCATAAATACATCAATATTATATATCATATTTATAAAATGAAAGATAAAACCCATATGGTAATATCTATAGATGCAGAGAAAGCATTTGACAAAATCCAGCACCCTTTCCTAACCAAGACGCTTTGACAGATAGGAATAGAAGTCAGTTTCTCAAGTTAATACAAGCTATCTATGAGAAGCCGACAGCTAAAATAATAGTCAATGGAGAAAAGACTAAATCAATCCCTCTGAAGAAGGAGACTAGAATAGACAAGGATGTCCCTTATCCCCACTAGGATTCAATATTGTACTGGAGGTCTTAGCAAATAACATAAGACAACAGAAAGACATCCAAGGTATCTAAATGGGAGATGAGGAGGTCAAATTATCATTATTCGCTGATGACATGATCCTGTACAGCGCGAATCCCAAGAGCTCCACACTGGAGTACTAACAGTGATAGAGGAATATGGAAGAGTGGCAAGATACAAGATCAACAAACAGAAGTTGATTAGTCTGTTCTACATATCTGGCAAGACCATGGAAGAGGAGATCAAGGAGGTAGTACCATTCACAATAGTCAAGAATAAATTTAAGTATCTAGGGATATATCTAACCAAAAAAAATTAAAAAAAAACCTATACAAGGAAAACTACAAAATCCTACTACAGGAAATGAAAAGTGTGTTAGTCTGGGAAGACTAGAGGAACAAATTTCATAGACACACGTATAGGTATAAGGAAAAGGTTTATATACAGGAGGAACAGGACAATGAGCCTAGTCCAGTTCAAAGTCATAAGTCCGACATTAACCCATATGCCTGAAACCAGTCTGTATAGTCTCCTTCTGACTCAAGAAGTCGCAGGTAAGTGGGTGCAGAATTCTGGTGCTGGCAGGTGTCTCCCCACGGCTTCTTGCTTCCAGGGCTCAGGGTCCATCAACAGCATGGTGCTCTAGCTTCAGAGGTCTTGCTCCATTAGGGCAAAGCCATGCGGTCTCTCCGCTGGCTCCTCCAGCATCTCAGATGCTGCCATCTTGTCTTTTCCGTGACTCATCGCCTCTGAGACTAACTCCCAACAACTGGGGAAGATAGCTTCTCATCTTCACAAGGGAAATATCTTGAGATTTCCCAGAAGTCTCAGGAGAAAGCCATGTCCACATAGAGGCCTTAATGGCTACTCAATGACTATCTCCAGATTAACAGGCTAGACTCCATACCTACATTTCAATCATAAAAATAACATAAGCACATAACTGCCACAAAAAGTGACCTCTACAAGTGGAGGAATATCCCATGCTCATGGACTGGAAGACTCAATATAGTAAAGATGTCTAGCCTTTCCAGGGCACTTTATAAGTTCAATGCTATCCTGATCCAAATACCATCAACCTTCTTCAGGGAACTGGAAAAACTGACCACGAACTTCATATGGAGAGGGAAAAAGCCCAGAATTAGCAGAGATCTTCTCAAGGAAAAGAACACAGTTTGAGGGCTGGCTTTACCTAAGTTTCACACTTATTACAAAGCCACAGTGGTCAAACAGCATGGTACTGGCATAATGAGAGGTACATAGATCAATGGAAAAGATTAGAAAACCCAGAAATAAAAATATTAGCATATAGAAAACTGATTTTTGACAAGGTCCCCAAAAGCATCAAGTGGGAGTGCAATGCCCTATTTAACAAATGGTGCTGGAGACAATGGCCATCCACATGTAGAAAAATGAAACAGGATCTCTGCCTCACCCCATGCACAAGAACAAATTCAAGGTGGATCACGAACCTGGAAGCAAAACCACAAACCATGAGGACCATTAGTGAGAGAATCAGGGAAAATATAAGAACCTCGACCCAGGGAATACAAAGGTTAACTGCAATAGGACAGGGTACAAGTTCAGGAGAACCTGAAATTGACAAATGGGACTTACTAAGAATAAAATACATATGTGCATCAAAGGACTTTCTGAAGAGGGTAGCTAGGCAACCCACATACTGGGAAAGGATTTTTAGCAATGGTACGACAAAGGGCTTATTACAAAAATCTACAATTCCCTTCTTTCCTGCAAGAAGATGAAAACAGATAACCCATTGAAGAAATGGGAAAGAGAACTGAGAAGAAGTTTCACTAGGGAGGAGGTCTATATGGCCAATAAACATATGAGAAAATGCTCCCGCTCACTAGCCATCAGAGAAATGCAGATCAAAACAACCATGAGATATCATCAAACACCCTTGAGGCTAGCGCAGATCAGAAAATCAGAGTGCAACCAATGTTGGAGGGGATGTGACGAAATAGGAACACTTCTACATTGCTGGTGGTCACGTAGATATGTACAACTGCTATGGAAAGCAGTCTGGCAATACTTAATGAAAATAGAAGTTGAGTTACCCTATGATCCAGCTATCCCACAATTGGGTATATACCCAGAAGAGACAAGAAATAAACCACAGGTATGTATGCCAATGTTCATTACAGCATAATTCACAATCACAAAGAGTTGGAAGCAATCTAAATTTTCATCAGTAGATGAATGGTTCAACAAGCCCTGGCACATACACACAATGGAGTGTTATGCTTCACTCAAAAGCTCTGATGAGCACATGAAACACATCTCAGTGTGGGAAGAACTGGAGGGAAATATGCTAAGCAAAGTCAGGCAATCACAAAAGGTTAAATACTGCATGAGCCCCCTAAGGTAAGTAGAAACAGTATGGTGAGTATAAAAGAGAATAATTCTATACCATAACAGTTGTTTCAAGATGTAGGGTAAGGGAAGGAAGGAGGACCAAACCCAGGAGGTACACACTGGGTGCAATACTGTAATGGGACAAGAATGATGGGGTGGAGGGGATAAGGAGATAAAAGGGAGTTCAAAAGTGAAAGGATAACAGAGGGAACGGGGCACTAACCCACCCAAGGGGGGCGGGGAGTACTGGTCTTTTCTCCACAGAAACCAGAATGGGCGAGCATTTCTTACCATGGAGCACCCAACTATGAGAACAATGTGGACAATGTGGACGCATGGAAGGATACAAGAAAAGAGAGCTATAGAGCCGGACACAACCAGAGTCAGATGGACTCCATCCCTAGAAGTGGGAATGGCAGAGAACAGGTTGGGGGAGGGGCCAGCATCTCACACCCACAGGGACAAAGACAAGAAGGGAGGAAGAGGAAGAGAGCTGGAGCTCCACGTCGACACATGATGCTCAGAGGACTACATCCCTCTGAAGACCCAATGTGCCCCAGAAAGGACTGGGCAAACAATGATTCCTGGGAGCAAGAGAGGGGGGGGGAAGGGGATGTGGAGAAACACATGGACAGGGGAGGGAGAGCAACAAGTAATCTGGAATCAATGGAAAGGAGGGTTTGGGAAGCCTGGTTGAGATTAAGCAAGGACAATGATTCTGTGAGGAAACACTGAAATGCCAATGAAGGTGGACCATCATGGTGGGACAGGAGGGAGATGGGAGGAAATAGATGAAAGAGATTGAAGGCAAAGGGCACTTGCAGAGGTGTAAACATAGGTATGTCCATACATAAATACAACTATCTATAATAAGGTGGGAATAAATTTAAGAACATATCTACAGGCTAATACTATGGTAGGAAGTGGACTTTGGACCCTCTCCCTGGTGCTCCCTCAATACAAGAACACTTTGTTCTTTGAAACTGATATTCCTCGAGGCTCACTCGCCCAACATAATCACTGAAGTAAAATGGGTGCACAAGCAAGTGTGGTGAAGAAAGCATATGATGCCCAGCCATCAAAGGATATATCTGTGGTCTTAAAAGCCTGAAGATAAACAATAGACCATTTACTTGAGAAGAGACCACACCCACACAGAAGAAGCACAACAGCCAGTGTGGCCACATGGTGGTGAAAAGTCTAGGAAATATACATCAAATGGCGGGGTTGGGGCAGGGGGGAGATAACATATCACTGTGTGCACATATCCCCAAGGTGCCCACTGATGACATGTGGGAGCTTGAGCAAGAGTGGTGAAGAAAGCTGATGGTGTCCAGCTATCAAAAGTATAGCTTCTGGGTTCTTAAAGGCTTGGGCATAAACAAGCAGCCATCCAGTTCAGGAGCAATAAAATCCACCATAAAAAAAAAAAAAGCTCACTTGCCTGTGCAATCATGAGGTGCTGAAACAATCAGGTATCAGACATCAAGGAACAAAAATCAACATCAATGGGCCAACTGACTCCCAATATCCTTGAAGACAAATGGATACAGAGGGAAACAGAGTAGAAGAAACGAGGGTGCCCAGCTACCAAATGATTGAATGTCTGGAGTGTCAAAGACTTGAAGAAAACCGTGTCACCATTCAGCGCAGAAACAGCAAATCCCACATGAAAGAATCACACCAGCATGTGTGATCAAGAGGGGCCGAAAGGAGAAGGTATTGAGCATCAAAGAACAAGGATCACATTATTATGAATAAAGAGGAGAGCAGGGTGGGGACCTAAGAACCACTGGTTGGTAATTGGTCACCCCTTTACAGGGGAGTCATAGCGAGGAGACAGACCAGTAAAGGGGCAGCTGGGCAGTGATGATGCATACACGTTTCCTCTACTTCCTGAAGCCTTCCTCCCCACCCACCCCCACCCGCCGCAATCATCATGGTCCCAACTGTACCTTACAAATCCAGATGGACTGGAGAAGGTATGCTAGTGGAAAGAGGAGCTGGAGACATGGGGAGACCATGATGGATGAGCCCCTTTGGGCCAGTGGTTAGATCGGAGCTGCTGGATGGGTAGAAAGAGGGTGAGGTGGAGAGATGGAACAAACTGCAAGGATATACACATAGATTCCTATTTGAAGGATGGGCATGAAAGAAATGGGTTGGAGGAGAGGTCGGGTAGTGTGAGATAAGACAGAATAATAATAATTTATAAAGTACTGAGGGTTGGTGGGAAGAAGAGAGCAGGGGAAGAGGGGAAGGGATGGAAAAGCCAATACTAGGGGCTCGAGGGAAAAGGCAGATGATTGGAGAACAATAATAGCAGCAGACATGTGAAGGTGGCTGACACAGTATGTTTATTTATGTATCGTGAAAAATGATGTATGAGCCCTCAATAAAATGAATTAATAAATAAAAAAGAAGCATTTTCAAGAAATTGCTTATTTTATTTTTGACAATAAAAATGTGCTTGAGTGAAACAAAGAGTAGGAAGGCAAAAGTGAGATAGGATTAAGAGATTAAGTATGTCCTCTTTTATATAAAAGTTTTCAAATTATAACTGTCATCCCTACATATGAAATACAAGGTCTCTGAGTCTGCATCTACTGAATAGTAATGATATCTATTTATTTTTAAGGCATCTAAAGCATTTGAAACATTTGGGTGTAGGCAATGTTATCTGAGGTTCATGTAGGAAATTGTACTTATGTCACTGAAATAGATGTCCCAAGTACAATATGTGATAGTTTTCAACATTTTAGAAAATGTTTAATTAAAATATTTTGGGTTAAGAAATATTGTGTCTTTCTAATGTTAGTTATCAAGATAATATTTCATTGTAATAATCTCAGATTCTGATATTTATGAATACACTGAAAAGTAACCATATTCTACAAAAGAAGTTAATGAATCATGTTCTTTCTAAACATATATTTTCATTTAAATCCATTGGTTGCATATTCAATTGCTTTACAAGCCATGGAGGTTATATGATGCCTGTGTTAGTCTGGGTAAACTAGAGACACAAATTCAAAGACACAAATTCAAAATTGAAATATGTAATTCAAATTATATAGTATATATATAATTCAAATTATATATTATATATAATTCCGTGTGTGTGTGTGTGTGCGCGTGTGTGTGTGTGGTTCAAATACAAAAGGAATGGAACATTGAGAAAGCACCCAATCCAGTCCAAGCCCACAAGTCTGATATTAGACCATATGTCTGATACCAGTCTATAATTTCTTTTTCAGATACACAAAGCACATACAATGACACCAGGCCAGCGGGTACTGCATTATATCCGGTGGTGGTAAAAGCATCTCAGCGCTAGAAGGGGTCTCCTCTAGTTTCCAGGACTCAGGGTCTGTCAGCATGCTGCAATGTGTCTTGTCAGCTACAATGTCTTCCAGGGAGTGAGCCTTGTGTCTTTTCAGTAGAGCATCTCCAAGGAATGAGGAGTGAGTCTCTCACCTCCAAGGGGAAAATACAGCAGGATTTTCCAGAATTCTTAGGAGAAAGCCAGGCCACCACAGATATCTCATTGGCTATCTAAAAATCGACAGACTAGATTCTAGCCCTACACTATTAATCCTCAAGTTAACACCAGATTAGGTTACTGCCACTATGTGAAACATTGAGTTCACATTCCCTTCCTTGTTTATCTC
>PVJH01015736.1:0-52433 GCA_004026705.1 Nesogale talazaci | reverse complement strand
CTCTCTCTCTCTCTCTCTCTCTCTCTTGCATCTTCTGACCAGTGTGCAGCTGGCTGTCTTGCTTGTCCTGTGCCTCCATATCCAGGCTACACTACCCATGGGATGCCTAATCCATGGACTGTGTTGCTGTAAGTTGAGGTTCCTTCAAGCTCTGCTTCACCATGCTACTGGAGTGTACCTCTCTTGAGGTGTGGACTGTCGGACTGTGTCATCCGGCTGACTGTTGGTGACCTGCCTTACTGATGCCTGTGGCCGGATAGCCTGAATTGCTTTACAGAAGACAATCCAAAGGCCCTCAAGACTTGAAGAACTGCCAGTGTAATAGCTGTCTCACGCAAGTGAGTTGCACTGAGCCTTTCATATTGCTTTATAGATTAATTAACTGTATATTTATTATGTTAGATACCTAACTATTTATATAAATACGTAAAATTATTAGTACCCTGGTTTTGTTTCTCTAGAGAACTCTGTCTGACACAGCCCCCAATAGAATTATTTTTTTAAAACAAGAGCCGAGAAGCAGAGAAGCTGGAATTCAGCTTCCTCCCAGTCACACTGTGTACAACAGCAGGAAGCACTGCCCAACCCTGCACCGTCCTGACAATTGTTCTTACGGTCAGGCCCATTGTGTCACCTCCTGTGACAGTCCTCTTGTTGAGGGCAAGCAGCATGTCCTTCTCCCAGGACTGGGCTCTTCTGACAACAGGCCCAAAATATGTGGGACAAAGTCTTGCCATTCTCACCTCTAACAAGCACTCTGGCTGTGCTTCCTTCAAGTTAGATTTGCCTGCTCCTTTGGACCTGCATGGTAGTTTCAATATTCTCCACCAGCTCCCTAATTCAAAGGCCTTGCTTCCTCATCCAGCGCCCAACTCTCACATGTGTATGCCGTGATCGATGATACCGCAGCTTAGTCCTTCAAGTAACATTCTTGCTTGTAAAGAGGGCTTGTGCAGGAGACTTACCTCGTGCAATATGTCATTCGACCTCCGGATCGCTGCTTTCCTGAGCACTGATTGTGGTTCCATCGAAGATGAAATCCTTGACAACTTCAATCTTTTCTCCATTTCCCATGATGTCACCCCGGGGTCCGTTTGTAAGGATTTGGTCTTCTTTACGTTGACTTGTATTTGATACCGAAGGCTGAAAATGATCTTCACCAGCAACTGCTTCAAGTCCTCCTCACTTTCCTCAAGCCAGGTTATGTTGTCTGTGTATCTTGCAGGATGTTAATAAGACTTCCAAGTTCAAATCCAGCAGCAAGGCTGGGCCTCCTACTCCCACCACCAGAGAGGGCAGTAATGCCCAAAAAACAAACAAACAAAAAAGGTAAAAAGAATGGAGAAAAAAATTGAAACAAACAAACCAAAAAAGACTTCCTCCAAGCCTGATGCTACATGCCTCTTCATATTATGCTCTGTTCCCTGTAGGTTCAGAAATATACACAGACTACTTACAGAAGCTGTCCTCGGCAGGTGACCAACAAGCATATCAAGAAATGTTTGTGTTTACTAACTATAAGAGAAACACAAATTAAAACAATGAGATACCACCTACCACCAACACTCAGTAAAAAACAGAAACATAAAATAAATGCTGGGGAGGATGTGGAAAGATGGGAAGGCTCTTAGATTGCTGGTGGAATTGTAGGATAGTACTACCCCTATTGGAATCAGTGTTGTGCTTCCTTAAACAAATGCAATCAATATCTTATGATTCTGTAATCTCTATACTTGTCATATACCTCAATAATGAAAAAGAAGAAAACACCAACAGGCATACCCACACTTATGTTTACTACAGCTTTTTTCTATAATATAAAAAAGATGGAAATAATCAGAAAATCCGAGTATAGAGAAATGAATGAACTCACTCCTGCACAGTGATACAATTGAATATTACACCTCATTAAAAAACAGTGATGAGTGAGAATATCATCCTGAAGGCTTAAGGCTTGGTGGGCCAGGATGCACCCTATTCTCTCCTCCTCCCCCTTCATTTGTTTTTATGTGCTCTGGTCAGGCATATCTCACTCCCCACACTGCAGCTTCAGTGCTGACCTCCAAGGCAAACTCCCCTGGGGGGAGAGGTGGCTGCTCCTGTAGTTGGGATTGGGGTTGTGTGCTCAGACCCCTCCATTGGTTCCCCACTCCATGCTCTCATGCTGCATTCACATCCTGGATCACCGGGTTTAAGTTTGGTCCCTCCTTCCTTGTGGAGATATAAACAATACACTCCCCTTGGGTGAGTTAGTACCCCATTCCCTCTCCACACATCACCATCTACTCCACCCCTCCATCCCCGTCCCCTACCCCAGTTGGCTACCATATGTAGCCCTGGATTTGGTCTGGCCTCTGCCATACTACCTGGGCCTCTCCCCAGGCATTTCTGTATTCAGTCACTTAAAGGCTTGAGTAAACAAGTGGCCATTCATCTCAGAAGCAACAAAGCCCACATGGAAGAAGCACACCAGCCTGTGAGATCATGATGAGTCTGGTATCAGGCATCAAATAACTAAAAATTATATCATTATAAATGAGGGGAAGTACAGATTGGGGACTCAAAACCCTGAAAAGGTGAAACAACATCCTCTTACAGAGGGGTTGCAAGGAAGAGATGAGCCAGTCAAGGTACAGAGTAGTAACAATGAAATATGCAAAAATTATGAAAATATGAAAAAATGTCCTCTAGTTCTCAAATGCTTCCTCCCACCCACTATCATGATCCCAATTCTACTAGAAAAATCCAGCTAGACCAGGGAATGTACACTGAAGTCATAAACATGGAGAATTTAGGATAAATTATCTCTCAGGACTAGTGGTGGGAGTTGTGATACCAGGAGGGTGGAGGGATGGTGAAATAGAAAGGGGGAACCAATTTCAGGGATCTACATATCACCTCCTCTCTGGAGTACGGACAACAGGGAAGCAAGTGAAGAGATGCATTGGAAAGTGTATGACATGAAAAAGCAATAACAATTTGTAAATTTATTAAGGGTTCATGGGGGAGGGGAGGGAAATTTGGGGAGTTGGTACTGGGGGCTTAAGTGGAGGGAGGATGTTTTGAAAGTGAAGATGGAAACAAGTGTGAAAATGTGGCCTGCATACGATTGATATATGTATAGATTGTGATGTGTACCAATATGCTTCTTACAAATGAGGTATTGAATGTTATAAGAGCTGTAAGAGCCCCCAATAAAACATTGGGGAAAAAACCGCAATGAGTCTGTTGACCTCATTGTAGGACACAGACAAACCAGAACATTATGCTTTAGCCAAGTTAATGCATCTCATAAAGACAAATCTTTATGAGCCATTATAATAAAGGAAAATAAATAAAAAGTGTACTTTTCAAACTGGTGGGAGGCGGGGCTGGGCACGGTTGGGCAGAGGAAAGGGACAGGCAGCTGTGGAGGAAGGGCGTGAGGGTGAGAAAACAAACAAGAACAAAACCCCATAAATGGGGGCATAATGGAATACTGTTACTGATTCGATTTGATGAACTGGACTGTGTGACCACATAGAATATGTTTTTCTTTGTATTCCATGAACAAAAAGTAAAAATAGATAAATAAAATGAAAACAGACCATGTTAAAATTTTAAAGAAGACAGGAGGGTTACAGCCTTAAAATGCTTCCAGATTCCTTACACATCAGATCCAGACATCGGTCTGATTGGCTGTACGCTCCAAAGTCAAACTCCGCCATTGAGTGGCCTTACAGCACAGGGCAGAAATGCCCCAGTGAGTTTCTGAGACTGGGACTCTCAAAGGGAGTAGAAAGACCCGCCTCTCTCCCTCAGAGAAGCTGATTCATTCGAACTGCTGACTCTCTGGTTAGTAGCCAGCTTCTGCTGCTACTTTCATAATCCTGGATGAAGAGCTTCGTGCACGCCAATGGGTCAAGCAGTTCAATAGGAGTCACTGTGGCAGTGGCCAAAGAGAATGCTTTCGTGTTCCAAACACCATGAAGAAATGGAAATGCTGTCTGTTCAGTGGGAAGGTGAATAATGCAAGCTGAGAACCAAATCTTTTGAAGACCTGGTGGAGGAGTGGTTAGATAGATATTGGTCTGTGAATTGGAAAGTTCGCATTTTGAATCACCAGCTACTCTGAGGGAGAACGATGAAGCTTTCTATTCCCCTAAAGATTGCCAGTCTCGGGAGCCTCACAGTGGCAGTTCTACCCCACCGCTGGGCACACTCTGAGTCAGAATTGACTTCATGGCTATGAGTTTGGGTTGGGGGTAGCCTTGTCGTCAGACAAGCATGCTAGCTTTTACAGTGTATTCAGGTGAACCCATGACTAGAATGGACATTTGCAATCTCTTGGAAGAAAAATTTGGTATAAGTGTGTGGTCTTATACTGTAAACCAATTTTGGACTTGTTTATATAATTCTGTATTATACATGCAACTACTAGCTAGCATTGCTTCCATTAAACCACAGAAAAAAGATTGAGTACGGCACCGGGCTCTATGGCGTTATCTTTTTAGAATTAAGCTCAGTGAAAACAACTTAGTTTTATCACAAATGTATCATTTGTGGTATGAAATTATGCTGTTAATTTGGATGCAATCAATGTGATATTATTTTTGGTAATTAAACTCAAAATGCATTTTTAAATTTTTTTTCAAAATGCATTTTGACTTTATATTTGACTATGTACATATATTCACTTATGTATAGATATGATTTCATATATATTGTTCCTGAAAGAGTATAGATAATAAAGTGGAGTTCTGGTGGTGCTGTGGGTTCAGTGCCAAACTGCTAACCTCATGCTCAGCACATCAAACCCACCAGCGGCTCTGAGAGAGAAAGTGAGGCTGTCTGCTCCTGTAAAGGTTTATAGACCTGTAACCAAAATGCACTTCCAGGCAGTGGGTTTCAAGGTTGGCTACATAATATAATGCACGGGTTGTGCTAGGAAATAAAAGGAGGACTCCTGCAGATAGGTTTTTGGACAATCTCAACGGAAATGAGGGGCCGAGATTTTTGATATTGAAACTGAGCCCTGAGGGACAAGTGAGAGCAATGGGTGAGAAAATCGGGTCTCCTCACTCAATGATTTCCACCACAATTCAGGAGTGGAGAAATGTTCCCCCAGGCAGAGCTGTCAGATTGCAAGTTAGTGGCCGAGTCTTGGTGGCACAGGGCAGACACACTCAGTTGCTCATAAAAAACGTGTCTCCCAACCCACCAACAAAGGAATGCTGGTGGCATGGAGAGGAGATGTGGGATTAGTAACCACTAGGGTCAGCAGTTTGAAACCACCAGCCACTCCTCGGGAGAGAAATGAGGCTTTCTACTCCAGTAAAGATGGACAACTCTGGAAACACAGGACCAGTTCTACTCTAGCCTGTGGGTCAGAATGAACTAGGTGACAATGCGTTCGTCCTGCCTTTCTTTGAGAGCCACCAGCCGCTCCACGGGAGATAGCAGTGGCATCCACTCCCATAGAGATTACCACCTTGGCAGTCTTGGGGGGCTGTTCTTTGGGGTCCCTAGAAGTCAAAATCAACAAGACAGCAATGAGTTCAGCGAACTCTTTTTTTTTTCCTTTTTAACTCTATGACAGTCAGGAGACTCCTCATTTAGCTCCGTCCTGAAAGGGCTACAGCGGGCCAGTTTTCTCAGCTCCAACTTAATTAAAATCATCACGCAAACATGTGTGCCTGATCAGAGGACTTAATATAATTAACAGTCCATTGAATCTCAAGAGGCCACGCTAATTGCCTCTCAGTCATATTTGCAGTTGTCACCAAATTATGAGGAATAGCACACACACACTCTGTGTGTGTGTGTGTGTACCCATGTGCTCACAGAGGGGGTGTGATAATGAGAAGATGAAGAACAACTTAGAAAGGTTTAGAAAACACATGAAGAAAAAGATTAGAAAGAAAGACAAGCACTCAGCCATCCGCTCTCTGCTTCACAATCTGTTGACAAGCGCCGTGGAGCCACGCTGAGGGCAGCCAGAGTGCTGGAGCTGGCTGGAGGAGCCACACGGAGACCCGCGCCAGTGCTGAGATGCTTCCACAAGACTTTCCACCCGCTGGCTTGTGATCTTCCTTTTGGCATCATGGCATGTGCTGTGTGAGTCTGTAGAAGATATTATGGACTCATATTGGCTATACGGGCTAATATTGGACTTATGGGCTAATATAGAACTTCCGGACTTGATCCAAACTGGGCTGGGATGTTTTCTTAATATACAATTTCTCTTGATATAAAACTCTCTCTTACACAGATATGAGTGTCTCTGGATTTGTTTCTGTCATCAACCCAGATGATTCATACAGCTAATTATAGGCTTGGTCCAGAAGGACAGAGGTGATGCTCAGAAGGCCCAACAAGAAAGACTTTCTCTAGACATCAGTATTGGGTTCAGAGTGCTTCACCCTTATACCAACACAAGACAGAGCCGCCCCGTTGGAGTGAGATGGTTTTAACTCCAGCCAGTACCAGGGAGACGTGTGGAAAAAAGTCAGCTCGGCTGCAGGCCCTTCTCATTACAGCGGGCACAGGGTACATCCACATTGATTTCATGGGGGCTTACCTTGGGCAAGGTACTCCCAGAGAAGAGGCGTTCCCAGAAATAGCATCTCTCTTTTTGTGGTCAGCCTACACCATCCCTTCACATGCACTAATTGCACATCTCTCTGCACCATCAGTCGATTAAAAGCACGATGGAGATTCTCTCCTAGCACGCCGCCCTCCACTCTCTCCCAGCTTGGTTTCTTTTCCTGAGAGCACTCCCCACTGCAGCAGGAGCACCGGCACGCTCCTCATCCCCTCCCTCCTTCTTTCCTGACTCCCCATCCAGGAGCTCCTTTAGGAGACAATGGCGCCGATTCTTCATCCCACCTGGATCCCTGGAGGAGTTGTCACAGAACATTGTCCTGGCTTATCGAAAACCTCCCCAAAGACACCTGAGCTTTGAAGACTCCCCTCCCACCATACAATGAGGTGCTCGCCGCACATGGATGACGGTAGATCCCTGTTCTCCACTCATGGACACTCATCACTTCTTCCCAGAGGATATTCTGGGAAAGACCTATTGACCCATGGGGATCATGTCATCCAGAACTCCCTCTGACAGGGAAATGAAAACAAGCCCATGAGAGCCAAAAGATGACCTTCAGTAATCTCTTCTAAGTTTGGAGACCATCTCAAGCCCAGATCTGATGCCTGGAACGCTAGGGAGCAAAGACCTGATGAGTGGTGGGATGGCAGCAAGAGCATTACACACAAAGAAAGCAAAAGGCCACCAGAAAGACAGGAAGGAGAAAAGACCAAAGTGAGTAACAGAAGAGACTCTGAATCTTGATCTTGAACCCAGGTGAGTGAAAGCAAATGGAAGAAATGGTGAAGTAATGAAACTGAGCGGAAAATTTCAAAAGGCAGTTCAAGAAGATACAGTCTTCCAATGAAATGTGCAAGGACTTGCAGTTAGAAAGCCAAAGAGAAGAACACAATCATCCTACCTCCAGGTGAAGGAGCGGAAGACAACACCACCGCCTTATGTTGTAATATTGAAGAATTCTATGGGCAAAATATTGAAGATGCAGGGGAACACTAAAAAATGGAAGGAATCCATAGAGTTACTGTACCAAAAGGGACAAGTCAACGTTGATTTCAAAAGATAGCATGTTATCTTTTGATAACATGAAGGAAGAAGTCCAAGCTGCATTGAAAATATGGACAATAAGCAAGATTTCCAGAATACCAACTGAAACGCACCCACTCACCAAGCCAAGGAATTTGGAACATAGCTACCTGGCCAATCAATTGGAAGAGATACATATGTGTGCCCATTCCCAAGAAAAGTGACTTAAGAGAGTGAGCACATTATTAGACAATATCATTACTGTCACATTGCAATTAAAAATTTGCTGAAGATAATTCAAAGTGGTTATAGCAGTACATAGGGAGTTGCTAGAAATTCGGTCTGCAATCAGAAGAGGACATGGTGTATTATTGTTGAAATCAGATGACTTGGCTGAAAGCAGAGAATACTAGAAACGTGTTGACTTGTGCTTTGTTGACTACGCAAAGGCATTCAGCTGTTGAGATAACAACAAACTACAGCTGCCAAGAATAAGCATTCCAAAACACTTAATTTTGCGCACGTAGAACTTCTACACAGATGTAAGAGGTGCTCGTTTGAGCAGAACCAGGGAATAAATAGTACATGGTTTCCAATCAGGAAAGGTGAGTGCCAAGGCTGTATCTTTCACTACACTTACTCAATTTGTATGCTGATCCATATGGCTGGGCCATATGAAGAAGAACGGGGCATTCGGATTGGATGAAGCCTCGTCCGATATACAAATGACACAACCTTGCTCGTGCCAGTCATGAAGGCTGGAAGCAAGGATGGATGGCAAGTCAATATTAACCCCCCTCAAAATTTCCTATCATTGAGTCTATTCTGACCGATAGTGGCAAACAGGATAGGGGACATCTGCCCCTTTGGGTTTCCAAGGCTGTACACCTTTACAACTAGACCAAAAAATAACATGAAGCTAAACAAAGGAAAGATCGAAGATTTCGTTTTACTTGGATCCATAATCAACATTTATGGAAGCGGGAGTTGAAGGAATCAGATGATGTATTTACGGGGGAAATCTGCCACACAAGACCTCTTTCCGGTATGTAAGAGAAAAGATGTCACACTGAAGACCAGTGTGCACTTGATCCAAAGCGTGCCATTTCAATCACTTCATAATCCACCGCCATCACGTCGATGCCAACTCACAGAGGCCGGATAGAAGAAGGTCCCACTGTCCCTCTGACTCTCAGAGATGGTAATGCTTAGTGGGAGTAGAAAGCCCCATCTTTCTCCTTCAGAGCAGTTAGTGGTTTTCAACTGCAGACCTTGTGGGTCACAACTCTATGCATACCACTATAGCACAAGGACAGCTTGTAAGCATGCAAAACCTGGACCACGGATAAGGAAGACTGCAGGGAACACATCGATGTATTTGAGTTATTGTAGTGAGAAGAATCTGGAATGTATTATGGACTACCAGAAAACCCAGTGACTATCTTGGAGTAAATACAACCAGAATGCCCCTTGGAAGTGAGAATGGTCAGACTTCATAGTCTCACATACTTGGGACATGTTATCAGGAGGGACCAGTCCCTCTTGAAAGAATTTATGCTTGGTAAAGTAGAAAGTTAGTGAAAAAGAGAAAGACCTTCAATGCGATGCATTGACACAGGGATTAAACAATGGGCCCAAGTGCAACAATTATGAGGATGTCACAGTACCAGGCAGGGTTTGGTTCTGATGAGTCTGGGTCCATTCGATGGCACCTCACAACAGCAATTGCATGGAAGTAATTGGTCCAGTGGACCACACAAACCACATCCTCCACTAGCCTGAGACCAGAAGAATTAGATGGTGCCCAGCTACCAATTATTTTGATGGAAACCACCATCAAACCCTAGAAGGTCCTGAAGTGAGGGGGATTAAAAAAAAAAGATTAAAATTCAAAGCCCTACAAAAAGGTCGGACTGACTTGTATAATGGCGCCTGGTGGTATTTCCAAGATCTTGTTCCTTCTTCACTTGGCACTGACCCCGGGAATCACCTTTCAGCCAAACTACAGACTGGTCTGTGAAGTAAACCCTAAGGGTCATGAACAAGTCGCTCCTTAGAACAAGTAGCCTGAGGAGACCTACAGGGCACCCTTTGTCCGAGAACAAAACTCAGAGGGCTCAAGGGCAGGAGAGACTGATCAGCTGGGAGGATGTGAGAGGCATGCCATCACATCAAGAAAACAATAGCCAATCACGCACACATTGTTGCGTGTGCTTGCTGTGCCAACGCTCCCTGAACCAAATACAAATGTTCCTTAAAAGAAGGTGGTGGTGGTCATGGTGGGACAAGCACTTGTTTCATTTGAAAATTAGGAAGAGAAAGAAATCAAAGCTCTGTGAAGCAGGAGACAGAACTCCAAGGAGACCTATCAAGACTATTTAAGGCGAGAGCAAAATGACCAGCAAAATGACCAGCCAGCCCCATTCCCAGATGGCCTCATTGTATTAGAAGCACAGTGTAGTCACTGATGTTCATAATGACGGCTGAGTCATCAGGCTGAGGTGAGGTTCTATTCCATCAGGGCTGTGGAAGAAGGCAGGAGGAGGGTTGGGGAGGGCACTAGGCTTATATAATGATCAGGCGTAACAGGCTGTCCTGACCACCGCAGACAGCTTTTTGTAAAAAAAAACCTTGTTGCAATTAGTGGGTAGGCAAAGCATTATTTTCAGAGTTGAGAAGCAGTTTGTTTCTTCTCCCTAACAGAGGAACAGCGAGTTTTCCTGAAGACCAATTTACCAATCCTGCTGTCAAGGGAAGCCCCTTGCTGGGGAAAAAAACCAAAGGTAAAGCAAATCGTGCACAGATCTGCTTGGGGAGAAAAGCTGGACTGGGCAAAGGGGTCTAAATGTTGGGAAGTGCAGCTTTCCTCACTCTCCACTACATTCTCCCATTGCTGTTCCAGGAAATGATAAACTCAGAAGGTACAGGAAGAGAAAGTCTTTTCCTCCCTCTGCCTTGTGATGTCAGGTTTTTGGAACCCCAGGTGATAATGCTGCTGCCACAGTGAAGTGCTCAGTGGCTAATTGAAAGGTTGGTGGTTCAACCCCATGTAGCAGCTCCCCGGGAGCAAAAGATGGAGCCCTCTTCCTGTGAAAACCCTCAAAGCACCAGACTCATAACCACAGTCAATGCCGGCTCAGAAAGAATAGGATGGAACTGCCCTGTGAGTTTCTGAGACTAGCTCTATGGGATTAGAAAACCCCGCCTTTCTCATATGCCAACTCTGCTGTGTCACATGGGGGCCACTCTGAATCCAAATGGGCTTGCTGTCCCCAAACTCAACTCGCCGCCATTGGGCCATTACCAACCAAGAGTAACGTTGAAGGACAGGACTGAACGGCCCCGTGAGTTGCCGAGGCTTTCGCCCTTTATGGGAGGAGAAAGTCCCATCTTTCTCCAACCTGAAAAAGCAACGGGGCAGTTCTCTTCTGCCACCTGTGGTCACTGTGACTCACAATTGAATTGATCAAGAACCAAACAAAGCCCAAGCCCCTCACTGCCATCGAGGTGATGCCGCCGATGCATAGCACCCCATAGGACAGGCTAGAACTGCCCCGGGAGTTTCCGTGAGGAACTGTTTATGGGATCACAAAGCCCCGCTCACCCAACATAATGACACTTCACCGACAGCGCCGGGGGAGCCAGCAGCTGCCCTTGATCGCTGGTTGAGAGTTTCTCGTGGTGAATAACTAAGGATGGGCCCAGGCTGCACAGGCATCGTGCAGCCACATCTGCGTTCAGCGACCAGCTGTGCTTCGGTTGGCCTTCTCCTTTTTCCTGTCTTCTAGATGAAGCTTCAGTTTTGGAGAGGCTTGCTGCCTGTTAGACTGGAACAGCAAAGGCCTCATGAGGGGTTCTAAGAGCTGGCTCATCCCAGGGGTCCTCAAACTTCTTAAACAGGGGGTCAGTTCACTGTCCCTCAAACCGTTTGAGGGCCAGACGATAGTTACAAAACAAAACTAGGAACAAATTCACTGCAGGCCCAGGATGAGTCAGCTGCTAAGCAGGATAGGCAGCAGCGGCAAAAACACCCCGGCAGCTGGATAAATGTCCCTGGCGGGCTGCATGTGGCCGGCAGGCCGTAGCTTGAGGACCCCTGCATCAGAGGGTCCAGCAACAACGGAGCCATTCACAGCTAAGGGGGAAGACGGGGGCTGCGTCACAGGGCAGTCAAAATGGAGGCTGAGAAGGGACCTGCTCCCGGACCGTGTGAGGAAAGATCCAGCAGGTCCCAGCCACCTCCGAGAACACCCCGAGAAAGGTGTGAATTATTCCTTTAGAGACAAAGGTGCTCCTGATGTGTCAGGAGAGCCAGCCCTTAACAAATCATCACAGTCCTGGCAGGTGCAATCATAAAGCGATAATAAGTAAAGTCACAGAGAATCAGAGAGAGAGGAGGAAAACAGAGGAGTGAGATACATTTCATGGTAGCATGCTCATCTCAGCCCTGCCTGGTGGTCCACGTGACGATGTAGAAGGTGGGACTTGGACGAGCAAGAGAGGACAGGGAGGGAGAACATGGGGAGAGGAGGCAGGTGAGAGAGTGTGTCTTTATTGTTTGGGGGCTTTTATAGGTAGCCATTAGTCAGGCATATTCAGGTGGTACATACGTCAGAGGGTAGGTGGAATCACAGTAAAGTTTCCTAAGCTCGCAGGTGAGGGAACTAATCCCCGCATTATTGGGAGAAGACATGAGGGTGGATGGGACCTGGGAGGGGGGAGGAGATAGTCAAAGAATGTCTGCTTTTACAGGGAAACAGAATCAACCATGTGCTCACGTCAAGACAGCAGAGCTGTTGGGGGAGAATCTGCAGGAATGATATTTGTTAGTTTCCCACATGACCCATGTCATGGTATTGGCAATTGCCTTTCCTGGCAAAGCATGAACACGAATAAGGAGGAACAAAAAAGAATGGATGCCTTTGACTTACGGTATTTGTGAAGAACCTTCGTTACAGACCACGGGCGACCAGACGCATGCGCGGGTCTCTGTAGGGTGAAACACAGCCCAGATGGCCTTACCTAGGAGCAGAGGTGCCAAGACTGATCTTCCCAGACTTTGGACCTGTGATCAGGAGGAAATAGTCCCTGGCGAAGCACATCCTGCCCAGGGTGGGGGAGGGGGGTGTCTCTGCCACAAAAGAGCAAACTCGCTAACAAGATGGGCCCACACGGTGGCTGCAGAAGTAGCTTCACCGAACCAAGGATGGTGAGGATGGTGCACGACCAGCATTCTGTTCTTCACAGAGCGAGCGCCAGCCCGAGGCACCTAACCAGGACCACAAGAGCAGGTCGGGGATGGAGTCTCTATTACTTGGTGGAACCAGTCTCTAATTACAAACAGGTGGGTGGTAGGTTTAGAAACCGTTGGACTCAGATGTGTTTTTGAAAAACACCTATCCGCCCACACGGAAGAAGCACATCAGCCAGTGTGGCCATAGGGGGTTAAAAGGATTAGGTTCCAGGCATCAAACAGAAAAAAAACATCACTGTGTGCCCACCTTCCTGAGGCGTCCATTGAGGACATGTGGGGGTATGAGTGAGAGTGGTGAAGAAAGCTGATGGTGCTTGGCTATCAAAGGATATGGCATCTGGGCTCTTAAAGGCTTGAGCATAAACAAGCAGCCATCTAGCTCAGGAACAACAAAGCCCACCAAAAGAAGAAGCATACCAGCTTGTGCAATCAGGTGTTGAAAAAATCAGGTACCAGGCATCAAAGAAAAAAAATCATATCAATATGTGCCCTCCCTCCCAATATGATCGCTTAAGACAAATGGGTACAGAGGCAAACAGAGTGGAGGAAACGGATGGTGCCCAGCTACCAAATGATAAAGTGTCTGCAGTTATAAAGGCTTGAAGATAAATGAGTGGCCCTTTAGTGCAGAAGCAGCAAAGTCCACATGGAAGAATCACACCAGCCTGTGCGATCAAGATGTGTCGAAGGGACCAGGTATCAAACATCAAAGAACAAGAATCACGTCATTATGAATGAGGGGGAGAGCAGGGTGGGGACCCAAGGCCCATTTGTGGGTAATTGGTCACCCCCTTACAGGAGAGTTGTGGGGAGGAAACAGGTCAGTCAAGGTGCAGTGAGGCAGGGATGAAGCATACAACTTTCCTCTAGGTCCTAAAGGCTTCCTCCCCACAACTGTCATGGTCCCAATTCTACTTTACAAATTCAGCTGGACTGGAGAAGGTACACTGGTAGAGACGGGAGCTGGTGATATGGGGAACCCAAGACAGATGAGCCTCTTGGGGCCAGTGGTGAGATTGGAGTTACCGGATGGTTGGAGAGAAGGTGGGGTAGAGAGACGGAGTCAACTACAAGGATCTACACATAATCTCCTATCTAGAGGACAGAATAGGCGGGGGTGGGGGGTAGGGGGGAGAGATGTCAGACAGTGTAAGATATGGCAGAACAATAATAATTTATAAAGCATTGAGGGTTGGTGGAGGAGTGGGGAGCAGGTACAGAGGGGAAAGGATGGGAAGTTGATATCAAGGGCTCAAGTGGAAAATCAGATATTTGGAGAATGATAATGGCAGCAGGCATGTGAAGGTGCTTGGCACAGTATATGTATTTATGTATTGTGAAAAAGATGTACAAGCCCCAATAAAGTGATTTTGATAATAAAAACACATATCCACCACATACTAGCTCCATGGTTCCAGGCAGTGCACCCCAAACCTCCCCATGTCCCACAAGGGGGCCCGATCCCTTACCCTTCAGAAATGTTCACGATTGTTTCTAAAGTACAAGAGAGAAAGCCCAAACAGGAGTTGCGAATGGTGGAGCAGGACACAGGGTGATCTGATCCTAGACAGTTTTCCAACAATCACGACGGACCACGTGGAAAAGTTCTTGCTTCTCCATAGACGAGCGTCGGCTGTCCAAGAGCTGCACACATGTGGGCCTCAGTCTGAGTTCACCATGCCCTGCAGGGTTCATTAGTCGTGGCTGGTCCCTGACACCTTCAAGATGGTCTGGTTAGCATGATTCTTCAGCGCCGCCTCCTTTCCCACCTGTCTCGTTGTCATCGACACCTCGTTAGAAGAAGGGGGGAGGGGCACTGTTTTCATCAGAATTTCATTTCACTCTGATTCCCATCACGATTGGGAGGGTATGCTTGTTCTTCCGGCTGCTTCCCCTAATCTGAGTGTAGTGCAAACTCACAGCACACAACCACAGATCCTGCAGGTGCAGAAACCAAAGTCTCCTTAGCTCTATCTTTGAGCTGGTTGGCTGATGAGGGGAAGGTGGACTGACTGAAGTCCTTCCAGCTCCTGCATGCTATGCTTTCATGACAGTCGGACCTTCCCTGCGCTCAGAACAGCAGTGCCTGGCATGCGATGGGTACTCAGTAAGCCGTTGCCTTCAAACACTCTGAGGGTGCCCACCGTTTCGGTGTGCCCCCATCCATTCCACAGTACATGGGGGCCCAGGGTAGTGCCAACGGTTAATTTCCTTAGCTCCCCACGCCCACAAAAGGCTGTTGGTTGAAGCCCACCCAGAGAGTCTTTGAAAGACAGTTCCAACGATCTACTTTTTAGAAACCAGCCCCTGTAAAACCTGCTTGGCACAGCTGTACTCCGACCCACACGGGGGTCCTCCTGCCCCAGAACGGACTCCTCAGCTTTTTGTTTGCTTTTTAAGAAGGATCGAGGCTCATCATTCCCTCATTTCATGGGCCCTTTGGAGATGCTGATTTTTTTTTTTGACTTTTCAAAGCTGCACCAAATCTGGACTGCACGCAGATAGGGCAGCCCAGAGGCCAACGTAGTCTAAGTGCCCACGCGCCAGGCACCGCCCCTTCGCTCTCCCTCTAGGTCGACTGGCCCCACCCACAGGCCCCTTGCTGCCCCTTCTCTTCCCACACATGCCAGACGCTGCAAAGCTCTCTGAAAAGTCTCCCCTCTGCAGCCCAGGCCACACACAGAGAAAGGGCTACCAGCAGCTGTCTGCAGTCATCTTAGCAGTTCTAGGAAAGCCTTGGTCATTACTAGGCAGAAAGACCAAAGTTGGCGGGGCTGGAGAACTCCATCTCCAAACAGTAGCAACCAGAAATCTGCTTCCGAGTCGCATTTTATGTCTAGTCCTTCCCAAGTGCTAGAGGGGGTGGGATATCTTTCCATAATTGGCCAGCTAGATGGAATTCACAAAGGATTCATAAGCAATTGGATGAGTCAAGAGTCTGGAGTACCCTTTTGCTGACATGTAGCCCACTTGACTGTCCTCTTTTGTGAAGGGTCTGCCCCTGTCTTTTGTCATTTTTAATTGGGTTGTTTGTCTTTTATCTACTCATTTAAATAAATCATTTAATTAGGAGCTCTTGTTACCATCATGATTTTCAAAACATTTTCTTTCTGCTTCAGTCCTTGATCTCAGATCCTCATTTTCCCCTCTCTCCCCCCACCCTCCCTCCCTCCCTCATGAACCTTTGATCATTAATCTTTTTTTTCTCATGTCTGCACCAACCACTGTTTCCTTTCATCCACTTTTCTGTGGTTCGTCACCCTGGGAGGGGGGGATTATATGTTGATAAATTTAATTGGTCCACCTCTGTCTCCCAACCCCCCCCGCCCCCGCCATCTTCCTCTTACCCTCTGGACTTCACTACTCTCATTTTTGGTCCTGAGGGGTTTATCTGTCCTGGATTCCCTGTGATCAGCCTCTTATCTGCTCCTGTGTACATGCTCTGGTCCAGCCAATTATGTAAGGTAGACTTGGAGTCATGATAGTGGGGGGAGATGGGGATGGAAGGGAGCATTAATGAAACATACAACTTTCCTCTAGTTCTTTAATGTTATTCCGGGTTGACTAGAGAAACAAATTCCTAGGAACTCACATATGTGTAAGAGAAAACTTTAAATCAGTGGTTGTCAACCTTCCTAGTGCTGTGACCCTTTAATACAGTTCCTCAAGCTAGGGTGACCCCAAACCATAAAATTATTTTCATTGCTACTTCATAACTGTAATTTTGCTACTGTTCTGAATGACCAAAGGAGTCATGACCCACAGGATGAGAACTGCTGCTTTATATAAAAGCAATGCTATATAGAGAAAACATCACAGCCCAGTTCAGATCAAGTCCATAAATCTGATATTAGTCTATATGTCTGATACCAACCTATAAATTCTTCTTCAGACTCATGCAACACATGCAATAAGGTCTAATGCAGGAAGATCACAGAAGTGGATCTGTGGAAGGTCTTGTGGATCCAGTGGCAGTGGAAGCATCTCAGTGTTGGCATGAGTCTCCTAGTGGCTTCTCTAGCTCCAGGACTCTGGCTCCAGCAGCGTAGCTTCATCTGACTTGTCATCAGGAATGTGAAACAGAGAGTGTGTGTCCTGCCTCCAGGGAGGAAAACTCCCAGAATCCTCAGGAGAAGGCAACACCCACACAGGCTCAATGATTATGCCCTGAATGACAGGCTAGATTTCACAACTTCACTCACCTTGACAGGCGATCATACCACTGTCACCACCATCATTCAAATGCATCCCTTCTCCTCCAGTCTTCCTGCTTGTTGTACAGCTTTCACATGTATATAAGATGATTGAAATGACAAGGTTTGGAGCAAGCCCACCTGAGTTTTCAAGGTCAGATCTTTGCTCTTTAACACTTTTAAGAGGTCTTGTAATCGTTGGTTTATAAATAGTCTTCATATATTCCAGAAACAAGTCATTTGTCAGATATGTGTTACAAGTATTTTTCCATGTCCTTGAGTTGTTTATTCATAGTGTGTTTTTATGAACAGGCAATTCTAATTTAAGTCTAGCTTATTGTTATATTTTATATTTGGCGGGGGGGGGGGCATCACTGCTCTCCAGTGGTGGGAGAAGGAGGCCCAGCCCCACTGCTGGAATTGAACCTCCGTCCCAGTGGGCCGCAGTCCCGCGCACAACCACTACGCCACCGGGGCTCGGTCCTATATTTTATATTTATAGATTATTTTATCATTGTATTTTTTGTGCCTTGCCCAAGGGATTTTTGCTTTCCTATAGGCCATAAAGTCATTCCATTTTGTTCTGGAAACATTGTGCCCCAAGGTGGCGTGTCTTAATTTTGTGATTCATTTCAAATGATCTTTTACATATGGAGTGAGATAGGGATCAAGGTTCAGGTTTTTTCCATACATATATCCAGTTGTTCCGGCAATGTTTATTTAAAAGACTTTCTTTCTCCATCAAGTTACATATGGTCAAATGCGGAGAGCAATCCAAATGTTCATTCACACACAAATGGATAAACAAATTGTGATAGGTTCATACACTGGAGAATGAGTCATCAGTATTTTTAAAAGCCAAATTACCAATACATCCAATGGAGGAAGCTCAGAAACATTACGCTGAGTGAAAGACACTAAGTACAAAAGAATTCTTTTGGTGTGATTCCTCTTACATGAAATACAAGAAGAGAATGGAATGGGGGGGGGGGAATGAATTTAATAGCAACAGAAAGGAAATCAATGGTAGGAGTCAGAAGAGAGACTTTCTGTCGTGGTGAAAACATGCTGAGTTTTGTGTTGGGGGTCGGCTACATGTGTATAGATACGTGTTAGAACTCATCCATCTAGATACCTAAGAGCTTGCATTTAAATGAATTAAGTATACTTTAATTTTAAAATATTTATCACAAGGGCAAAAAGAAAAGAGAAGGGAACTTGAGTACAAACTTAGCTGGACCAAGTCCAGGCAATAGGAAACTCCCTCCCTCTCTGCAGATGGCTTGTGTTGAAGGCTGGGAAAGAGGGCGCCAGGCCGTGCACTTTCTTTCTCCTTGTTTCCAAGCCTGTGGGATGGATTTTTCAAAACATTGGCTTAGAAGACTTGCATTCAAACCCAGCTGAGTAAATAATGGGACTTTGATTACTTTTTCTCCCCCTACCCCCACCCCCTCTGTGTTTAGAAATCTGAGCCTGGTAGATCTTTCTCAAGCACATTTCATTTAGAGAAGAATTTACATTTGCAGGAAATCATGGCTGCAGCCCATCTGCTCAGTGGTTATGTAAGCTCGAACACTCGCTGGCGTGTGATGCTGTTCATTGATTTTAATGAGCACATTGAACTTGGGTGCTTGGCATTCAAGTTCTTCTAAAATAATCTCCAGCACCATCCAATAGCCACAGCTCATGGTGTCTGACATTTTGGAATATCACAATCGATGTCCTTTGTAGGAAGGAAGGGGATAGGAATTGGATCATCAGGGGGCTTTAAATTCCCAGTGGCTGCACCAGATTTTCTGCTCCAGACGGCAAGACGCTGTTAGCAGTTGTGGTGGGGCTTGGGCTTTCGGACTGTTTGTTTATTTATTTATGTCTGATGGTTTTATTACCAGAGAAGATTTGTAACAATGAAACAGCTGGAGCAGCAACATGATTCATATTCATATGTGCATGCAAATAGGTTAGGAATGGAATTAACATAATTTCTGTGGGTTTTTTTTTTTTCTTAGAAGTGGAGACTTCTGGCTTATTTGCAGTCGGCTGTAAGCACAGCCGAGCAGCTATGTGCCTGGACAGATGGTCGGGAAGGGAAGGCCAAGTGCTACGGATGGAATGGTGAATGTTGGCATCTCAGTGTGGGGGCGGCACCAGCACTGAGGGGAGAAAGCAGATGGCAACAGAACCTTCTTGTGTCTTCCAGAGTTTGTCACCCTTCCCTGGGGGGCTCCCTTGTTGTGCTTTCACCTGCCAGGAACGTTAGAGGAAAGGAAAAGGAAAGCATCACCAGGAAGTTAAAACCAGAGAAGAGGCCTTGGTTACCTGACACGTGAACACTGGAAGGAACCAGGAGCTTCATGGCTTTCATGGCATTGAGCTAACGGTCTACGGCTACCTTTCCCGTGAGGGCCTTACACACAGTGACTGACATATTTCAGACGGTCTTTTCATGTTCTTGAAAATATCCTTTGTGATGCAAACATTTTCCATTCTGGTGAAGCTGGATTTAAGCTGAATTTAAGGTTGTTTATGCCTCACATATCATAGCTAAGACACAAAGGTTGGCTTCTATATTTTCTTCTAAAGAGTTCTGTAGTTTATCTCTTAAATTTAGATCCATGATCTATTTTTAGCTGATTTTTCTTTATGGTGTGAGGTAGGGGTCCAACAAATTCTTCTTCCTCGCTTCTCCCCCCACCCCCCCACTTCCACCTCCTTCTTCTTCTGCATGAAGATATTCAGTTATCCCAGTACCATTTTTTGCAAAGGCATTCTTCTTTCCTCCACTGAATGTACTCAGAACTTTGATTGGAAATCAATTTGCCATAGCAGATTACTGTATTTCTGGATCCTCAATTTTATTCATTGAGGTATATGTGAAGACATCAAGAAGTTCATGATAACTGGAACTAAAAGATAATGACCTTTATCAGGTTGAAGAAATAATTTTCTAT
Organism: Nesogale talazaci; assembly: GCA_004026705.1. NCBI lineage: Eukaryota > Metazoa > Chordata > Mammalia > Afrosoricida > Tenrecidae > Nesogale > Nesogale talazaci. Next base: position 32,426 of record PVJH01015736.1, on the reverse strand, counting down.
CTCTAGTTTGTTAGATTTATTTTCATCATTCAAGTGGTTAGAGTTTGTCAACTGTTTTTAAGGTATATATTGAGATGATTGTGTGTTTTTCATGTTTTACTGATTAACATGGTGCATAACATTGATTGGTTTTCATATATTAAACCATACGTTCCTAAACATATTTGGACCACTACCACTTTCTCAGAAGAGAAATGACTGAATGACACCCTAGCAATGAAAAAAAATTGTACTATACCCCAGAATGAAGGATGAAGTATCGGTACCTGGGGTCAGTACAGCACCCCCAGGAGATGGTACCCCGAGCACCCACTTTAGGAAAACCAAAACCCAAATTCCCTGCCAGCAAGTTGCTTCTAACCCCTGGTGATCCTAAGAGACAAGGTAGAACTACCGCCGTGGGTTTCTAAGACTCTCACTCTTTATGGGAGTACAGGAAAGGTGCATCTATCTTTCTCCGTGGTGGTCTCAAACTGCTGGGTTTCAGGGTAGCAGCCCAACTTGTCTCCATGAGGCTACCAGAGCTCACTGCGCTAAACCACCTTTAATTCCAGGAATCAATAACATCTCAACACCCTGCTCATAGGTGGCTGGATTCAGGTTACTGGTATTTTGATGAGGGTTTCTATCTATGTCTGTATCTGTGGTCATAAAGACAATAGTCGATGGTTTTCTTTTCTTGGGATGTCTTTGACTGGTTGGGTCTCCATACACTATTGGTCTCAGAGCAGGAGTAGGCACGGACCCCCAGTTTATTTTAAACTAGATCTAGTTCTACTTAATTAGCCAGGGCTGATTTCATTTTCTGGAAGCCAGTCTGCTTCAGAGGTTAAGCAGAAACACCCTGCCATGGGTGATCTTTGATCTCCTTGCCATTAAGGGAGGCTTGATCTCAGTCTGATCTGCAGCAGATGAGCTTGTAGAGGGTCGTTTAGGGACACCAGACCATCGGCTTCTGGCTTCGGAGGTTGAATTTGGCTACCATAGAATGTTAAAGTAAGACTCTTCTTGAGACCAACTCATCGGAAGTGCCGTTCCATTAGATAGCAGATAAGAGAGCCAAATCACCACGCAAAGAATTCACAAAGAATGGACAACGTGTGCCAAGATTCTTAATGGTACTCCACTGTCCTCCACTGCTTGGAAATGGAAAACTCAGACCCTTAGGCACAATATGGAATCTGTGTTTCTCTCACTAGTCTCTGGTGTGGTTAGGTACCTTCAACAGAACTGTTTGACTCTCAGTGGCCCTAGTAACAGAGTAGAATTGCACAGCTGCTGGGTGCATTTGAACTACCAACCTTTTGGCTAGCATCTGAGCTTCACTGTTGAGCCACCAGTGCTCCTTCCACACAGGCCTATGAACCTGTGCTGTGAACCTGAGATGTGCTTTGTGCCCTTGTTGGTAGAGCTATGCAGAGGGCTGGAATTGGATTAGCTGCACTTGAACAACTTGGTAGAATGCTGGATCTGGGCCTCTTTCCAAGGCAGTCAGACTTTCTGGGGGTGGGGTCTTGGAATTAACAATTCGCTGAGAACCGATCATTCCTAGAAGCTGAAGTTCCCAGGCTGGACCACTGTGACTAGCATATGTAAGGAGACTCTGAAATGTCATCTTCTCATAGGGTGTTGTGCAAAACCCTAGCTCACGAACACAGGAGAAATAGTCAATCACCATGAGAAGAAACCTAGAGTCACCCAATAACTGAGATGGTCGATACATTTCTATATCACTTGCCAACTGTAATTGGCAGTGACTGGGTGCATAGTGGTGCCAAGACAGAGTATGAGCTTGGAGGTGAAGACAGCAGTGATGAATTAGTAATGCCTGCCAGGGCCATAATATCTGTGAGAGAGAGGAGTGTCTAAGTGCCTTCAATTTGTCATTTTTCTCCTAGAAAGACCCAGATAAACTTTCTAGTTCTATGGTGAGATACAGTATGTAAACAAAAACAAATGGATGGACACATCTATTTACATTTTAAAGAATAAAAATAAAACAAACTGTCTTTTTAAAAGCATTCTTTAGATAGCAGTGTCCACAAATCTCCCTGGGTAACATGTTGCATTGTCTCGCAATCTTTCTTAAAGCCTAATTTAGATGGACCCCTTTTGGCACAATGTAAGTCCAGTCCCTTTCATCCTCTCCTCTGAGAAAAACAGAACAGCTGCTCTCTGATTCAATATGCTTCCCTATTTTTAAGAATTCAGCTCTTCAGAAAAAAAAATGAGATTCTTCTATTTTAATGAGTTGCTTGTTTGGTGGATTGGCAGTTTTCCTTTCTCCAACTTCAAAATTCTTGGTTAGAGAGGCATATTGTGATGGATCGTTGGGAATAAGAGGCCAGAAGACAGCACCCCGCTCTCTCTTTTCACAGATGGGGCAAGAAGGTGAGAGACACAAGGGACCAGACTTGTTCACACAACAGGATCAGAACTAAGGTTTGATGAGTCCACCTCTTTTTCTTTCCCTTAAATAATTTTTGTATTGTGTTTTTGGCAAACGTTGACACAGAAAATTAGCTTTCCGTTTGGCGATTTGTGTACACATTGGTCGGTGACATGAATTACATTTCCCCCAATGTATCAACATCTGCTTTAATTGCCTTCTGGTTGTTCCAGTGCCAAAGGGGGCTCATCGCAATGAGACTAACCCTTTTCCTACACATCTCATCTTTGCTTTAGAGCAATTGTTGTCTTTCAGTCTCATCTCAGATGATTTTGTAATGGAGCACCATACTCTCACTGGTACTTCCCTTTGCCTGTGCATGTACTGATCTGCCATTTCACGAAAAGTGGGGAGACTTCAGGTCCAAAGTTCAAAGAGCACCTGGGGCAGGAGTCTCAGTGAGTCCTCTACTTCCAATTACTGTATTTTTCGGACCATAAGACACACCCAGATTTTAAAGCAGGGAAACAATAAAAAATATTCTGAACCAAACAGTAAACAGTACATTAAAAATGTTCTGGCATACCACACCTTCATATCTTAAGACACACCCTCATTTTCGCCCCACTTTGAGGGGGAGGGGAGTATGTCTTATGGTCACAAAAATAGGGTAGTTCAGGAAATTTGATCGCTAAGATTTTGGGTTCTGTTCTGCGATTTTCTCCCTTTTTATCAAGGTACATCTGTTGAGACCCTGGTTAGTCGTGGTAGCCTGGTACCATCTAGTTCTTCTGGTCTCAGGACAGATGAGGCCTTGGCTTGAGTAGCCTATTAGACTTACAGACGGCCTTCTCTAAGATGTTGGTCTCTCTTCTTCCTTTTCTCCATTTTTCCTCCTCCTCCTCCTCCTCCTCCTTTTCTTTGTTTTTTGCCCTGGGACCACTTGTTGTATCTTAGATGGCATTAACGAACCTACCTTTAAATTCACAATCGCTTCTACCAGTCTATGTGGTATTTTAACCAACAGTGTGCTCAGAGGGCAGTAACTAAAACTAGGACCAAATATATCTTCGGGTCTGTTTTCCATACACACAGATGGTTTCCCTTCTCAAGTCTCTAGGCCTTCGTGCCTAGACTCCAGCGCAGAAGGGACCTGAACCTCTTGCTGTGGTTTAGATGCCGATCCATGTGTGCCAGAAGAGAACTGAGTTTCATGGAGATTTCAACTGCTGGTTTTTTAAAGTAGATCACCAGGCCTTTCTTCTGAATGCCTCTGAGAGGACTTGACCCTCCAACCTTATAGTAGTTAGCAGCTGTATGGGTTAGATATTCACACCTCTGCTCCGGAGGCTGCAGAACAGCTCTGAAGAGACTAGCAAATGAACCTTTCCAGGGGTGCGAGGGGGCTACATACCCCCCATTCCTCACTTCTCCTCAGTGGGACAGGGCTGTTTGTCACCTGACAATTCAGAGACTTTGACAGGATTGCCCATCCATTACCGTGTCTTCCATGAACTTGCTTCTAACCTTCCCTTGCTTCTCTTCTCCCTCAGAGGGCTTTCTCAGAACACTTCCTACACAGACCATTGACGCACATGCCCCTGCTCCACTTAGATGCTACAGAAAGAAAACCCTGGAGCATAGCTTTTGAGTCAGATTTGACTTGTGTCAGCAGAGAGCCGGGCTCCACAGGCTTCTCATTGGCCAATTATTGGGAAGTAGAACTGCAGTAAGTTTTTCTGCTGAGGCACCTCTGGGAGGAACCTAACTTCCAACCTTTAGGTGAACTGCAGAGTGTGCTAGCCATTTGCACCACGGAGAGGCAGCAAGAGCCTGGTAGGAGCCCTCCTCTGTTGAGGAGGCCTGCCAGAAGGAGAAATGAGCTTCTAATCCCTCAGCTGGAAGCTAGGTGAGCTTGTAAGTCAGAGTGAGGCCTTGCAGGTTTCTAACCATAGTAGCTAAGTGTGGGGCCTGCAGGTACATGGCAGCCTATTGATGGTCCAGAGATAAATATATGACAGTGTGCATTTCTCAAAACCTATCCTAGTTCACATGGAGTGAAACATTCGCTCAAAGGCAAGCCATGTTGTTGTTGTTGTTGTTTGGTGTGGTCAAGAGGGTTCTGATTCATAGGGACCCAACACATAGCGGAACGAAATACTACCCGGTCTTGCTCTGTCCCCACCAGTGGTACGTTTGAGTCTTTTGTCACAGCCACTGTGTCAATACACCTCCTTGAGGGGCTTCCTCTTCTTCAGTGGTCTGCTGCTTTATCAAGCTTGATGTCCTTCTCTAAGTGTGGGTCCAAAGACAGTGAGTCAGCATTTGACCATTGTCACTCCACTAAGCATCATGGCTGGACTTCCTCCAGGACAGATTTGTTTGGTCTTCTGTGTGTCCATGGGAATGTCAATATTCTTGACCAATACCATACCTCATGGCATCAGTTCTTCTTTGGCCCTCCCCACCCAGTGTCCATCTCAGACAATTGGAGGCACCACGGCTCATCTCAGATGTAGCCTCATGCTCAAAGGGACATCTTTTCTCTTCACTTTCAAGTGTTCTCAGGCAGCAGAAAGGCCCAATGACTCCTTAAATGTGCTTGCGTTGGCTCATCAGTCATGACAAATGTACCACAAGAATGCAAGATGTAAACTGCGTAGGGGGTCATGGGAGAGGAGGGATTAGGGAATGCTCTATATTTCCTATACTTTAAGAATTCAGTCCATCAGGGAAAAATATTCTTGTAAAGATGTAGCCCATAGCATTCCATAATGTTCATCTTCCTGCAGGATTGCTGAAAACTAAGCAGGTGCATAAGCAAATTTGGTGAAGGAAACTGATGGTGCTGCCTGGATATCAAAAGATATAATGCCTGGGGTCTCAAAAGATTGAAGTTAAACAACAGCTCAGAAGCAACAAAGTTCACGTGCAAGAACCACACAAGCCTGTGTGATCATGAGGTGTTAATAGGACCAGGTATCAAGCATCAAAGAACAAAAACATGATATCATTGTGAATGAGGGGAAATGCAGAATGGAGACCCAAAGTCCATCTGTAGACAACTAGACATTCCCTTACAGAAGGGTCACAATAAAGAGACGAGTCAGTGAGGGGGCAGTGTAGTAACAATGAAACATATAATTTTCCTCTAATTCTTCAATGCTTCCTCCCTACCCACCATCACCATGACTATCATGATCCCAATTCTACCTTACAATCTGGCTAGACCAGAGGATGTACATGGTACAGATAGGAACTGGAAACACAGGGAATTGAGGAGAGATGATTCCTTCAGGATCAGTGGTGAGAGTGGTGACACTGCGAGGGAAAAGGGAAGGTGGGGTAGAAAGGAGGAACAGATTACAAGGATTCACATATTGCACCTTCCCTGGGGGATGGACAACAGAAAAGTGGGTGAAGGGAGACATCAGATAGTGTAAGACATGACAACATAATAATGATTTATAAATCATCAAGGGTTCATGAAGGGGGCCTGGGGAGGGAGGGGGGAAATGAGGAGCTGATACCAAGGGCTCCAGGAGAAAGCAAACGTTTTGAGAATAATTATGGCAACAAATGTAGAAAAGTGTTTGGCACGATGGATGGATGTATGGATTATGCTAAGAGTTGTACAATTCCCCAATAAAATGATTTTTAAGAATAGAGACATAAATAGCATAGCCTGTTTAAAAAACAGCAAGCTGATGAGTAGAAGGTCCTATGTTCCACGGTGAGAGGTAAAGAATGATAGCCCCCCCCCCTTGCTCCCTGATGAAAAGAGTGTGATGTGGAGGACAAGGCTCTTCTCCCTCCTGGGCTTCTGACCCTGCAAGAATGGAGTCTGTGCTTCCTGGGGGCTGTGGGTGCTTGAGTACACAGCCATCTTGAGACCACCCTACAGAACCTTCCTCCTTTCCTTTTCTCTAAATCAGTGAATGTTCTCAAAATCAGGCACTGACATGAGAGGTATCCACCACCCAGAGTTGATAAAGGATGGTATCTGGTCTTAAGTGCAGATATGATTTAAGAAACTCCCCATTGCTCTTCCTCCTTGTAAGCTCAGAGCTAAACACCATCCCAATGTCTCTCCTTCCCATTCATGTCTTTGTACTTTGCCTCCACCAGGTTGCTGAGGGGCTGAGGAAGTGGAACATCCTTGGTGCCTTTTCTTCCTCCCCATTGTTTTTGGAGACTGGGAAGGTGGGTCTTTAGAGAGTCAAATCACTGTCGCAAATGTGATTTAGGAGGGTCTTGGTACAAGATGAATGTCTGACTTTGACAAACAACTTGAAGTTATAGTGGGAAGGCCAGTTCCTTTTGATAAATCCATTGGGATCCAGAGCAATACTTCTTTTGCTTCACCACCTCCTCTGTGTGACTGGGTTGTACTGTGGGAGTGACAGAAACCTAACCAGACAATGTGGCTTTTGTTTTGTCACTGTGGTGCAGGGAGCTATGCCACCTGTATCTCTAATATGAGGGGCTCCAAAAAGGTGGTGGAGATCTTATTATTTTATCTCCCCCTTAGGACCGATTTTCACATTGCTTGTTTTTAATATTTGCTGTTTTCTTTTTGATCGAGGCTTTTCTATGTTTTGTCTGGACATTGTTGTGAGTTTTGTTTGTTTAGTTCCTATTGATTGTTTTCTATGATTCTCTGCATCCAAAATCCAGGATCGATCTATCTAGAGAGACAGGAATCGGATTGATAATTGCCTAGGGACCTGGCAAGGGATGCTGGAGGGAAGTGAGGCACTAACTACTGAAATGGACTGTGATGATGGTTGCACAGGTCTTCTTAATATGATGGAGAGGTTAAATGTATGACATGGGAAGTATCTGCCAATAAAACCATTTAAAAGTAAAGAAAGTGCACTTTCCCTCTCCTGCCTCCTCTTCCTGGTAACCAGGAGTGAATGTTGGTCTTTCTCTATGAATCTATTCTTGCCAAGAGGGATCATGCAACATTGGTCATTATGTACCTGATTCATTTCACATAACATTATTCCCTTCAGATCCATCCATATTATAGTATCTTTCACAGACCCTCTATTGTTCTTCATGGTTATGTAGTATTTCAACAATGGATACATCACAGGTGCTTACCCATTCATCCACTGATGGCACTTTAGGCTGCTTCTATTTACATGCTTTTGTGAATAAAGCAAGAGTGAGCATCCAGGGGCAAAGAGAAAAACAAAAACATTCATGGAAAATTTTTTTATCCTTTAATTCCCCCTTTTTTATTTGGATGTTTTGAAGCAAGGTGACTCATGGTAGGGAGGTTTCAGTGGAGTGTCCAGACTAAGACAGACTAGAAAGAAAGTCCTGGTCACCGATTTCCCCAAAATCAACCATGGAAAAAACAAAGTCTCACTTACATTGGATATGCCATTAGGATAAAGTGACCAGATTTTAAACAGGACACCACTTACTGGGGTGGGGGCGGTGCTCTTGATTAAAAATTTGGTCTGTATGGAGAACAAAAATTTTTATAGAATGCAAAAATAGTATTGCGATATATTTATTTTAATTTTTAAATGCTGCAGGACATTGCTAAATTGTTAAAAAAAAAAACAAAACGGGACGTCTGGTCACCTTACATTAGGAAGGATCGCTCACTAGAAGAGGACATCGTGTGTGGCGACGCAAAGGTCCAGTGCAGGTGACCCTGGGTGAGACACCCTGGCAGAGCAGCCATCCCAAAGGATTCCAACTTGCTAGAGATTGTGGAGGTGATGCAGGACCAGTGGGTGACATTGCTTTTCTTGTACATACAGTCGCCGAGAGCCGGAGCTGACTGGTGGCCATGAGCAAGAAAACAATTTTGCTTAAGCCCAACTCCAAGCCCTAAAAGACTGCAAACAACACCAGCCCAGAGAGGAGACTTCAAACTTTTCACATCCACAGGCTTGGGGCAGTGTAAATTCTGGGCCTAAAGTCTGGCGGAACAGAGAGGAGCCGCGAAGACTTTAGAGCAGCTAACGCGGCCACTAAAACTTTAAAAGATGTTTACAGAGAACACTTTGAGACAGAGTATAATTGAGTTTGAAATCCTATGGGGAAAAGTCTGTGAGCCAAAGGTATTTAGGAGAGAGTAAATTGGGGTGAGAGCATGGCAGCCAGGCAGAGAAGCAGCAACAAGAGAAGAAATCAATCAACCTATTACAGAAGTCATCTTGTAGGCTTGGCTGTATTTTTCTGAAGACCTCTCTGTGGATAATTCACGTAGCACAGAGCAGAGGGTCATCTTTGCCTCTAGTCCACTTAATAAACACTGTCTGCAAAGGTAGAAAACGTAAGTGCACGTTAAAATGCTGCTATTCTTTACAGACTAAGCCTCACTTCCTAGATGATCTTTGTTTAATCGTTGTCCCAACTTGCACGGGTGACAGTGGACAGGATGTGTTAGGCTGGGTTGAGTAGAGAAACAGATTCATTGATATATATATATATATATATATATATATATATATGTATGTATGTATATATGAAACACTTCATATCAAGGAGTAATTAGATATCAAGAAAACATTCCAGTCCAGTCCAAATCAAGACCATAAGTTTGATACTAGTCCATCCATACCTCTCCAGACTCATCACGCGGCCACATGCCATGATGGAGAATGTAGGGAGACCACAGGCTGGTGGGGGCGGAGTCTTGTGCATCTAATGGCCGTGGAAGCATCACAAGGTTCTGGCAGGTCTCAGACGCATCGTTCGCCAACAAGGTGAAGCACACACAGAGGGAGGCCAGCATCCAGCAAACCATTTATCTCAGTTGCACCTCCAAATGAAGTCATCAAGCTGCAACCTGATTGAAGGCTAAACTCTACCCAAACTTTACATATCAAGTTGACATAAAATTATGCAACTATCACACAGGATAAGGTCTCCAATGTCACCCACACATGCCCTGAAAAGGCATGTGTCGCATTGCTGTGGAGGCTCAGTGTGGCTGTAATCCTTGAAGCAAAACCACCGGAATTTCAAGTGGCAGCCAGGTCACTCAAGGTGCACAGTTTTCAGTGGTGCTTCCAGTCTAAGACAGACTAGGAAGAAAGTGCCTGGCCATCCATCAGGCACCAAAAACTAGACCATGAAATCCTGAGGGGGAGTAACAGAACATTGTTCACTTCGAATGTTTGGAATATTGTGCTAATTATCTAGCGTTGCTACAACAAAAATACCACAAAGGATGACTTTACCACAGAGAAATTTGTTTCTGTGGAGTGTGTGAGGCTCAAGTTTCATGCTTAGGATGCTGGCTCTTTGTTGGTCTGGGGGACGTTGTCTCTTCCACTTCTCTTCCTTGCAGGTCATGATGATCTCTATCTTCTTCAACTGTCCACTTAATCAAAAACCCAAACTCACTGCTATTGAATCAATTCGACTCATAGCCAGCGTGTAGGACAGAGGCCATCTGTGGGGGTCTGAGACCGTGATTCTCTAGGGGAGTGAAACTTCTTGTCTTCTTCTTGGTTCTGTTGTGCATAGGGGTTCTCTGGATCAGAACCGACTTGCCAGCCCCGATTAACAACAAATAAGTAGCTGCCAATATTCCTTCCCTAATTTGTATTTAGTGTTATCCTTTTTCTATTTTAAAATAATTGTATACTTCATTTTAGGAAGTCTCACTGATTCCATCTATCTCCTGTTGTTTGCGCAGCTTTAGTTATGTTTGTTAGTCTGTTTATGCCATAAATCAGGATCCCAAGCATTTTCCTCTGTTATCTTCCAGGAGTTTTGTAGTTTTGAGTTTGATAACACTTTGGGGGGGAAGAGCTTAAAATTGTGGAAAATTTTCATTATTTTTAAAAATATGAAAAAAGATTTTTCATGTTAAAAAAGGGGGAAGAGGGGCAGGGGGACAAACAAAAAAAAAAAAACAATGGGAAGTAAGACAAAGGCACTTGGGGGACCAGGGCACTAACCCACCATGGGGAGGGCATTGTTTATGTCTCCACAGGAAAGGAAGAAAAGGATCAGACCTCAACTTGGTGAGCCAAGCCATGAGGGCAATATACTGGTCTGAAGCAGTGAACTAACAGAGAGGTCTGTGGGGCCAGCCCCTATCCCAGCTGCAACGACGACCCTCCGTCCCCAGAAGAATGCACTACAGGGGACAACACTGAAGATACAGCCTGGGGAGAGTGGTCGGTATGCCCAGACCACCCAGGAGGGAGCAAACTATGAGGGAAAGAGAAAGAGAATGGACAGGATCAGAGCCTACCAAGTGCCAAGGATGGCATTCCTGCTCAGAGCAGCCAATGAACAGAGAGGATTGTAGGGTCGACCTCGCCAGGAAACATATGGGCTAATGTTAGATTTATGGGCTTGATCTGGACTGGGTTGGGATGTTCCTTACTATACAATTACTCTTTGTGTGTGAGTGTGTGTGTGTGTGTGTGTGTGTTTTAAGTCTTTTTAAAAAATCATCTTATTGGGGGCTCCTGCAACTCTTATCACAATACATACTTTGTGTCAGTTATATCTTTTTTAGTGGGGGGAGGTCATACAACTCTTATCACAATGCATCCATCCATCCATCGTGTCAAGCACGTTTGTACATTTGTTGCCCTCATCATTCTCAAAACATTTGCTTTCTACTGGATCCCTTGGTATCAGCTCCTCATTTTTCCCTTCCCTCCCCAACAATTACTCTTTATATAAAATTCGTTCTTATACACATATGAGTTTCCCTGGATTTGTTTCTCTAGTCTACCTGGACAAACACAGGCCTCTACTCAGGCCCAACGCAAGAGCACTGTTCTAATAACCTGGCATTCTGTGATGCTCATCTTCCTGACGCGATTATTGAAGATAAAATGGGTACATAAGCTCATGTGATGAAGAAAGCTGATGGTGAGGAAGTCTGGTTGGACATCCCCTCACAAAAGAGTCACAAGGAAGGGATGAGCTAGGCAAAGTGCAGTCTAGCACCAATAAAACACACATCTATTTCTTTAATGCTTCCCCACCCCCCCACCCCCGTTATGATACCTAGTTCTGTCTTACAAATCTGGTTAGACCAGAGCATGCACACTGGTATAGATAAGATCTCTCAATACACAGAATCCAGGACATATTAATCCCTCAGGACCAATAATGGGAGTAGCCATACCATGAGGGTAGGAGGAAAGTGAGGGAGAAGGGAGAGAAAGGGCAAACTGATTGCAATGATTAATGTCCCCCACCCCAGGGGGACAAAAATCAGAAATGTGGGTGAAGGGAGACAGCAGATGGTGTAAAGTATGAAAATAAAAATAACTTTTAAATTATCAAGGGTTCATGAGGTGGGAAGGTGCGGGGGGGGGGGCGCTAAAAGGGGAAAAAAAGAGAAACTAATACCAAGGGTTTAAATAGAAAGAACATGTTTTGGAAATGACGATGGCACCTTATATAAAAATGTGCTTGATACAATTGATTGTTGTAATGGATTGTTATAAGAGTTGTAAAATAGAGTTAGGGGTTGGGTGGACCTTTTAAAAACTTTAAAAAGAGCTGTAAGAGCACAATAAAATGACTTATTAAAATAATTAAAATAAAATAAACTTTTTATTTCAAAGTGGGTGAACATTTACAAAGCAAAACATTGTCCATCCACCCATTTATACACCTTTTGTTTCAGGTAATTTTTGCAAGTCTGGATACACTCAAGAAACAAATCCAGAGACATTCATATGTGTATAAGAAAGAGCTTTATATTCAAGAGCAATTGAATATTGAGAAATCATCCCAGCCCAGTCCAGGTCAAGTGCATAAGTCCAATATCAGCCCCTGTGTTTGATACCAGTCTATAAAGTCCTCTTCAGACTCATGCCACACAAGGATGCTGGAATGCAGGGAGATCACAGCTCAGTAGGAAAAAGTCTTATGGATCCAGGGGTGGTAGAAGCATCTCTGCACTGGCAGAGGTCTCCATGTGGCTCCCCCAGCTCTAGAGTTCTGCTATAGTCCATGCGGCTTCTCAACAGGAATGTCTTGCAGGGAGTGTCTGTGTGTTTCACCTCCAGCAAGCACTTTGCTGACTCAGCACCTCCAAATGAGATCATCAAGCTGCAATCTGATTGGCAAGCTAACCCCACCCCTTCACTCTGAAGTCTCAAATTGACAGCAGAATGTGTAATTACCACACCACTGTCATTCCCACAAGTCTATCTTCCTCTTTTCGTATATTGCCTTCACCTTCCCCCAAGGTAGTAATTGTCTACGCTCTAGTTACCTCCCTCCACCACCACCCCCCCCCCCCGGAACCTTTCATGAACCTTTCTATTAATGTGAAAACCTTTCCTTAACTTCCTATAATATTAGTGATCTCATGCAGTGTTTGTCCTTTTATGAATGACTTATCTCACTCAACATAATATACTCCATGCTCATCCATGTTATGAGGCATTTTTCAGATTCATCATTATTCTTTAACTAGGTACACCTTCATTGTGTATAAAAATCCTGTAAGTTGTTTAAACCACTTTTCAGTTTGAGCATTTAGATTGCTTCTGTCATTTTGCTATTATGAATAATGCTAGAGTGCACATGGGTGTGCATATATTTCTTTGTGTTGTATCTTATTTCTCCAGGCAATATTCCAAGAAAGGGAATTGCTATAGCACATGATATTCTATGTCCAATTTTTAAAAAATGAAGTGCCATGCCATTTTCCAGTCCCACCAGCAGTGTATGAGGGTTCTAGTCTCCCCACACGCTCGCCAGCATGTCTTGTTTTCTGTTTGGTTTGCCATGTTGTTAACAGCAGGCAGATACCATAATACTTTGTTGTTGTTGTTTCTCATACAGGATTTCCAACTCTTGATTTTCCAGACTAGAGGGTACTTAGGTTAAGTGCTTTAATTTCATAGTCGGATAATGCTGTTTTAGCCGTTTATGATGGATTTGTTTTGCATATTGCTAACACTGTTAGTGAGACCTGGAAGAGTCTATGTGCTTTGCATGTGCAGGTAGGTACATACTGGCATAAAATGGCTACATTGCTTCAAGTAGACCAACCACATTCTGACAACTCATTTCAACCATGAAGACTCACAGTCCTAATGTGAAATAAGTTCTTTGTGGCTGAGGAAAACTTCATAAACAAGAAAGTGGGGAGATAATCATAGGATTGTTCCAATCACTTTCTTGTTTGCATTCACTTCAGCTCAGATCATCAATTTTGGCAAATCCAAGTCCTTTATTGTACACATGGACTTCGTGCTAGACTCCTGCAACCCATGCTAATCCCCTAAGGACTAATGGTAGTGGTATTTTCTGCATTAACTGCTGAGTCGCTATATGACTCAGCACAGTCTCTTTACCAAGGTAGCCCAGGAACTGGCTCAGATTTTACATCAGCCAGATGTTGTCTGGAACACACAGCAAAATGCCTCCACACAGAATAAATGCAAGGTCTGGATAAAACTTCTAAACCACATGGGGCCCAGGGAGGCAGGGGACCAGAATTTGTCTAGCTTCAAAATCATAAGCATTTTCTTTTGTTCAAAAAGAATGGGATCAGCTCAGAATCATCTAATGTTTGAAGATAGTCATCTTCGGATGGTGAGTGGATTCAAATGGCTGACCTTGGTGTTAGCTGCCTATGTTAGGCTGAGTTGACTATAGAAACAGATTCAGTGGCACTCAGCTACGTTGAGAAAGAGCTTTATATCAAGAATTAACCATACATAGAGAAAACATCCCAGGCCTGTCCAATTCAGGTCTATCAGGCCGATATTAGTCGATCAGTCTGTCTTCAGACTCAAGAAGCCACATGCAATGGTGCAGCATGCGGGAATATCACCAGCTGGCAGGTGCAAGTCCCATGATCTAAGGGCAGTGGCTCGTCAGAAGGAAGGGAAGCAGAGAGGGAGTGTGTCCTGCCTCCAGGGAGACAGAGACAGGGAGGCCAGTCTTGGGAGTCCATTTATCTCAGTCTCCCTCCAATCAAGCTGCGACCTGATTGACAGGTTAAACTCCACCTACACATTCCTATGGGAGTCAAGGTGGCACAGAAAAACGAACTATCACACAGACCCACACGTAATCAGCTGCACCAGGACTCCTACCTAACAAATCCAGACAACCTACCCCAGTCTAAAGCCCTTATTCAAAATCACCGTACCAAAATCTGCTCACCCAAACCACAAACCAAACGTACTGCCATCAAGTAGATACTGATTCATAGTGACTCTACAGGACAGGGCAGAACTACCCCTGTGGATTTCTCAGACTGCAAACCTTCACACAAGCAGACAGCCTTATCTGTCTCCTGAGGAGAGGCTGGTGGGTTTGAACCACTGCCCCTGCAATTAGCTGTTCAACAACATCGGAGACTGAATCAACGACCACCTTCTCAAATCCCAACTTTCATAGAGAATGTCAACTGTGGGGAGAAAGGGCACAGGGTGGTTAGTTTTCGGTTTGAATTTAGAAGAGCAATTTAGCTGAATGGAACCTCAGAATGCATGCCCACCTCTGTAAGGATTTTCAGCTGGGGAATTCTTGCAGCCGCTTTCATTAAGCAAACTCGCCTGGTTGTAAATATCACCTCCCTTCTCCTTCCTTACATAACCCTTTGTTATTTGCACAAAGAGACACACTTTGCTATTTGGAAGTGGGAAGAGAAAACAGCATATGGTTGACAAAGGCACACACCCAGAGCGAGTTTTTTTGTTTTTTTCAGAGATCATATTCCTGGCAAACACACCATCCTTCTAGCAGTTCCAGAAGCCTTAAGCCGAATGGGCGCTTCTCAGGCCACGGCCAGAAAGCCACAAGGGGCCGTTCTCCGGATGCCGGCTCTGCAGGGGGGGCAGGCATGAGCTCATTTCCCACTTGCATTAAAGCTTCCGGCACCCTGTGGGCTCAAGTATCAGGTTAGTCACTGCCTGTTGATAAGGGCTCATGGGACAGCTCTGGTGGTTAGTGCTGGTGGACTAAAGAAGTCCTTGGGGTGCAGGGATTAAGCACTGGTTTTCTGACCCACCAGCTTCTTTATTTTTTAAATTCCCCTCCCCCACCCCACCCCGCATCACTGCCCTGGTGGGAGTAGGAAGCCCAGCCTTGCTCCTGGAGAGCTGCTGCTGGATTCGAACCGTCAGCCCTGAGGGCTGCAGTCCTGCATACAACCACTGCGCCACCAGGGCTCAGCTTCCACCAGCTTCTTTAGGAGGCAGAAGCGGCAGTCTGTATTTGTGAAGACTTACAGCCTTAGGGGCCCCATGGGGAGATCTGTGCTGTCCCAGGGAGGTGGCGCTGAGCAAGCATTGGAGTCCCTGGTGGGTTGGCTCTGATTACTGTTGGCTGAGTGGTGCAAGTGTTCTTGGCCACGTGCTGAAAGACTGGGGGTCGGTATCCACCCAACACACCAAGAAAGCAACCCCTGACAAGCTGCTGCAGAGACTGGCCCTTTAGAACCCAATAGACCGCGATGGCCCCACTCTGTTGTGTGTGGACTCAATGCCAGGCAAGTCTGGCTCAACTGCTGTGCACAACTACTTGTGTCTATGTAGCACAGGCATCCTTAACACGCTGTCACTTTTTCTTATGGCTGCTTATTTATTTCCCCCTCCCCTTTCCCTCCCTTTCCTTTCCTTCCCCCTCCTGTGACTTTCAACCTCTGCTTCCTTTGGTGTGAAAACAACTTTTCTTGAGTTTTTTTCTTTTTTGGTTTTAATAAACATTTGATTGAGGGCTCTTACAGCTCTTGTAACAATCCACCCAACAATTGTATCAAGCACATTTGTACATATGTCGCCATCATTATTTTCTGGACATTTATTTTCTTTGAGGTTAGTTGTTATGAAAAGATCATTTTATTGGAGGCTCTTACAGCTCTTTAACAATCCCTACATCAATTGTATCAAGGATATTTGTGCGTATGTTGCTATCATTCTTTTCTAGATATTTACTTTCTTTTAAAAATCATATTGCTGGGAACTCGTACAGCTCATCACCACCCATCCATTCATCCACTGTGTCAAGCACATTTGTTGCCATCATCATTCTCAAAATATTTGCTTTCTACTTGAGCCCTTGGTATCAGCTCTTCATTTTCCCCCTCCCTCCCTGCCCCCATGAACCCTTGATAATTTATAAATTATCATTAATTTGTCATGTCTTACACTGAAGTCTCCCTTCACCCACTTTTCTATTGTCTTTCCCACAGGGAGGGAGTTATATGTACAGTCTTGTTATCTGTTCCCCACTTTCTAGCCCACCTCCCCTCCACCCTCCCAGTATCACCACTCTCATCAATGATCCTGAGGGGCTCATCAGCCCTGGATTCCCTGTGTTTCCGGTGCTTATCTGCACCAGTGTACATCCTCTGATCTAGCCAGATTTGTAAGGAAGAACTGGAATCATGATAGTGGGATCATGATGGTGAGGGTGAAAGTCTTAAAGAATTAAAGGAAAGCTGTATGTTTCATCGTTGCTACACGGCACTCTGACTGACTTGTCTCTTCCTTGTAACCCTTCTGTAACTGGATGTCCAGTTGCCTACAGATGGGCTTTGGGTCCCCACTCCATACTCCCCCTCATTCGCAACGAAGACATTTATTTTCTACTGAACCCTTGGTTTTTTCTTTTATAATGATGGGCTTATGTCATACTGATCTTTATGAGATTGACCAGTTTAGCTGAGCACAATGTCTAACTCTGCCCATATTATGAGGTGTTTTATGACAGTTTTATCATTGTTTTTGAGGGATGCATTCCATTATAAGCTTGTATCAGAATTTAAGTAACTATTTCTCCACTGATGGCACTTTTGCTGTTTCCATCTTTTTGCAATGGTGGATAGCGCAACAATAAACATGGGTGTCACAGGTCACATTGTTGGAAAAGAGAATTCTATTTTTAAAGCACACAAAGGAGCTGACAGTATCGGGGAAACTCCCGGTAGAATCTTTGGGAAAGAAATGATCATTCTCTGAGTACACCAGGCCTCTACATCTGAGTTTGCAATGTCAGATTAGATTGCAGGAAGTTGGTCTGACATCCCCATATTTAAGTCAGAATTCACCTGCCTCCATGCACTCTTCAGAAGACTCCTTTGAGAATGAGTCACCAAGTGCTTGTGCGATTATGAGTCCAACCCCATCAATGGCCATGGCTCATTCTTGGCCTTGTCGCCACCTTCAGAACATGGAGCTCCCTAGCTGAACAGAGGGGTGTTTGTTTCTTTGTCAGAGCTGGGGCCTCATTACCTGAGAGGCTTCGAATGGTCATAAAGCTGTGTGAAGCAGCTCAGTTCCCACAGTAAGCAGAAAAATGCCAATTAGACCAGTATGGTGTCATGATTTTTGCTCTTCCTGTTAACAGGATAGTGGTCATATCCAACACTGACATGTTGTGGAAGAATGTCGAGGAGGAAACAGATTGTTTTGGAGGACCGTTTGGGCATATTAGTAAAGCTGTGAAGTGCACAAAGCTTCTGGTCTGGCCAATTGCACTTCTAGAAGCATCTCTTACAAACAAGCACTTTTCTAGATGCATACCTTACACACAAGCACTGTAGGTGCATGAGGTGCATGCACAACACAAACATTGGGGCACAATTTGCAGAAGCAACAGGACTGAGGAAGCATGAATGTCCAGCAGTAAAAAACGGTTCCACAGAGAAAATCTATATTGCAGAAAATTATGCAACCAGTATGAAGTGTGGGAAGAGAGGACATGTCTCTCTTCTTTCTCAGGGCACCTCAGTCTCATCCCATTTTTAGTGAGAAGAGATGGGCCATGTGGTTGCTAAAGGTACTTAGCTCTCCTATCTTGTAATTTTTATGGAAATGAGAGGGTTGGGTTTTCCCCCCTTTGGGTGTTGTCACTGCATTTTATTATTAGTCATGATCACAAGGTAAATTTACAAACTAAGACTTTTGTCAAGTGTATGCAAATTTCATTTTAAGGTTTGCTATCACGCTAGTTCAAATACATTTCTTTACAACTACTCTAAAAAAAGCTCCTTTGGGATTATTCCAGTCATTCCTAGCATGTGAATTGCCTCATGAGTTTGAATCCAAACAAAGACTATTGCAAACAATTAACTGTTAAAATGGGCAAGATAAAGAATAAAGTTATCAGCTGATTAAGGCTGTTAGTCTCCAAAATATTTGTCAAAATCTTTCTTCTGATATAACAATTGTTGTTATAAACTGGCACAAGATCCTTCAAAAAACCAGGGCACTACAAGAGTGAGAGCAAAGAAACTGCAGCTGAAACCTTCTAGAGTCCAATTCTTCTGACAGAAACAAGGCGATGCGTCTTCCCTGCCAACCAAATGGAATTTCAACGTTTCAATCTAGTTGAGGCCCCCTATCATTACTATATAGACCATCTTGGCTCTGGTTAAATTAATTATGTCTTGTGGGATGAAGACGGGACTTTTCCACATCATATGCTCTAAAATATTAAGCAAGCTATTTACGAACATTCAGTGTGCAAGTTAGCTATTCTCCCTGAGGCTCCCTGATATATGAGTCCTTCGTGTGACTCACAATGAAGCTGACTAAGGTAACTGTTCTTCCTGATGCTCCCAGTTATCTGAGGGTTTTACATGACTCAAGTTAGGATGATGATTTGCTTCCCTTGAGGCCTGTCGGCAGGCTTCAAGAGCCATTGTCAATGAGTCCTAACAAGACAGACCTGTTTACCCCCCAGAAGTCCGAGGTCTTTCCTTATCACATCTCTCTCACCTTAGTCAGTAGACATCCCTAAGTCATTATCATCATATAGCCCTAAGACAGCCCCCTCTTGTGATATGTCCTGACCCATGGCAGTAGGACTCATATGTCCCCCATAAGGTTATTTAAATGGGGAAAGTTAATGTTCGCTATCCCTCCTGCCTGCCACTCCTGCCTCTCTCCTGCACCTGAGCGCAGCCTCTCTCCGTCACCATGGAGTCCCCTCTCCTGCCTCTCTCTTCACACGGACCACCAAGCGCGGCAGAGGTGAGCATGTGAGATGTGAAATGTGTCTGACTCTGTTTCTCTCTCCCCCACGCTCTCTATCTTTATTATAATAAATAATAATTATCGCTGTACAACTGCCTGTTGGACCCATAATGTATCAGAAGCTGGCCTCTTCGATTAATGTCTGAAGAGTTTAATACCCATCCAAGTCCACAGGTGGAAGAACACGTAAATAGGTATGTTGATTGGCAAGAGCAGACTGTAGAAGCAGAGGCTGGTTGTGCCGGTGCAGTCCAGGGGGAAATTATCTTACCAAGGCAAGAGTCCGACAAGCCTGCTAGTGACACCAGTGGGAAAAGAACAGTCAGTGTGGGAAAAGACAGACACATTCTTCTCCCCCACTCAGTACCTGCCACACTTCCTTTCAAAACTGTAAATGTAGTAAGAGAATTGGGCTGTTTGGGTTTTTTAAAATGATGGTTCCGTCTGCTCTGCTTTTTCCTCGTTCTTATTTTGATGTGTCATCCAACCGGCTTGTGGTATCATATTAGGAATGCCATTGATGATTGGATACGCTATTCCCAACTCTTCATTAATCAATTCATTTGTTGATGCCTCGCATCTGAGTGGCTTCTTGGACAGAGAACACACCAGGAACTCCAGCAACACTGGATCCACGGCGTGGAGTGGTCCCTCCGTTTTCCTGCTCCCCTCTGCGCCCCCTCGGAGCACAGCCACAGCGGGGGAAGGAGGACCGCATCGCTTGAGCCCTGCGCAGTGCGGAAGTGAGCCTGTGGCTGCTCCGCTGCCCTGCTCGCCCACTGGCTCGAGCCACGAGAGGTTTTCTTAAAAAAAATTTTGGTTTTGTTTTATAACAAAGAACATTCCCTGTGGAAAGGATGATAGCCTGACGGTTAATGACTTTGTTTCAAATTCCACTTGCCCTTTACTAGCTGAGTCCTGGTGACATATTGGTAGGTTGATAGTTCAAATCCACCAGTTTCTTTGAGGGAGAAAGATGAGGCTGAGTGCTCCTGGAGGGATTTCCAGTCTCAGGACCCATAAGGTACTCTGTCTTAGAGGCTCACAGTGGGGTAGAGTTTACTCTGTGGAGGCGGGTTTGGATTCCTGCTTAGATTCTCCGACCTAGCGGATCATTGGAATCATTGGGGGATCTGGTGAAAATACAATCCCCTCAGCCCCTCTTCCAAATCACTCCAATGATCAGACAAGTTTGGGGACTTCGGGTTGAGTATAAGCAAAGACTCTAAGCCATTTCAACAATATAGCAACTGCACTTGCAGCAAACTAGCCAAGGCGAAGAACTTGTTGCAGTAGGGGCTAGTTTGATTGTCTCACAGTGTAGACAAATTAAATTAATATGCAATATCAAGCACAGGTTGAGTTTCATAACACAGGAACTTTCTTCTTGTGTCTTCAGCAGATTCTCTCACCTCTCTGAATGTCCGTTTCTCCATCTACAAAATACAGCCGGTAGTGGCAGCCACCAGTTCAGGTTGTTGAGCACTTAAAGACAAGAAGAGCTTGTCACAGTGTCTGCAGCAAGATAAACCATGTGCATACTTGAATAGAGCCGGGAAGATACCCATCTAGAACTAGATCTGTTCAAAATTCATTAGATAATATTTTCCCTCATGCAGAGCATTTTTACCCACTAGAGTTCATTGGATACCTAAATGACACCGTGGCCACAGAGCAGACACTATCATCTTTTCTACATGGACAACACAACCAAGCATGACGGTACCCAGGAGGGTCTGCTGCTAAGCAGAAGTCAAGAACTTAAACATGGCATGGATTCATTGCCAACACTCTAGGGACTGCTGTTTGATAGATACTGTGCCGGGCATGAGGTTGACCATGGATAGAGTGAGTGCAGAGGTGGGGCGGTAACAGCTTTCAAGGGCAGAGCTACAAGGGCAAGAGTGAATGGCACAAAGGCGGGGCCTTTGCTGCTAGTTGTCTGTGTGAGACTCGACTCTGGGTTGATTTAGGCAAGTCCCTGTGTTCTTTCAGACTCAGGTCTCCATCGTAAGTTGGCAGCCATGGTGTTTCCCTGGGGTCCACCACCCAGGGGGGCCCGTTAGAAGCTATCACTTGTTCAAGTGTGAAAGGCATTGGTGGAGGCTTCCCCAGATGGATTCCCTGGACTCCAGACCTAGGTGTTCTGTCCCTCATCAGAGCCTCTTCACAGCAGGCATTGCTCCTTCCTC
This sequence comes from Nesogale talazaci, assembly GCA_004026705.1. Lineage (NCBI taxonomy): Eukaryota > Metazoa > Chordata > Mammalia > Afrosoricida > Tenrecidae > Nesogale > Nesogale talazaci. Next base: position 10,890 of record PVJH01015736.1, on the reverse strand, counting down.
TGCTTTTCAAAATCATTTCATTGGGGTATAATGAACATATCATACAATTAAATAGCCCCGTCATTAAAAAAGGCTGTGTTTGCATCACCACAAACAACTTGAGTTTTTTTCTTCCTTCTTTTCCCCATTCCTCACCCCACCCACCTCCTCTTCTGTTCTCTCATTATTGTTAACCCAGTAACTCTCCATAGACCCAACTCTCCTGACTTCCGTGTACAGAAAAGCAAATAACAAAACAAAACAAAAAATTACATAGCAGTGATTATAAAGCAAATAGGGAAACCTCAGATGAGAGAGCAGGAAATATTTTGTTTTTTTAAAAAAAGATGAACTAATTAAATGGTTCAAGAGGGAGATCTACTCACCAGTGAGCCTCACTTCCAGCCTAACAACAGTTGCTAATAGTCCACTTTATAAGGTGCCTAGTCTGATATTAAGGCCAGTCACAGTCCTAGGCTATTGTCAGTATGGGACTCAATAGAGACAAAATTCACAACAGAGGGACCCTGCAAATGGATTTTAGGCTTTGTGTCTGTTACATAATCTGTTGTCAATTTGAGACTGAAGAGTGAAGGGGTGGAGTTTAGCTTGTCAATCAGGTTGCAGCTTGATGACCTCATTTGGAGGCACTAAAGAGATCAATAACTCACTGAAGGTGGGACACACGCTCACTCCCACCAAGACATAACTGCTGAGAAGACTCGTGGAGCTATGCGGGAGGCCTGGAGCTGAAGGAGCCACCCGAAGACTCCTGCCAGTGCTAAGATACTTGTACAGAAACAACAGCCATTGGATCCACAAGATTTTCCACCCACTGACCTGTGATCTTCCCTGCATTTGGGCATCATTGCATGTGTTTTGTTTCATTGCTAAACAGCCCCTTGCCATGACGTGTCTTTACCTGTAACTACAGAGCTCATATGTCTCCAAAAGGTTATATAAGCTTTGATCAAAAATAAACCAGTCTCATTCTCTTTCTCCTTGTGGACCACCAAGCAGAGCTGAGGTGAGCATGCTATCATGAAATGTGTCTGACCCCATCATTTCTAGCTTCCATATTCTCTATGACTTTACTATAATCTTTAATAATTATCGCTGTACAATTGCGCCTACTGGACCTGTGATGATATGCTAGAGGCTAGCCCCTCTGAGAGCACCCCTATCTGGATGCTTGGGTTTTCATTGTTCCATGTTGATCGGCCCCTTTTCTGGTTCATATTTTTTTCTTTAGGCATGTTGGCCATTGGGATAGTTGCATAATTTCTTGTCAACTTGAAGTGTAGTGGTGGGGTCCAGCGTGTCCATCAGGTCATAGTCTGATGGTGCCTGCTTGTGGGTGTGACCTCCTCATAAGGAGGATCATGGGAACCTTCCCCCTTCTCTCTGCTTCACCTTCTTGTTGGTGAGTCGTGCGGCTGAGATTTGCCAGAGCCCTGTGATGCTTCCACTACCACTGGATCCACAAGACTCTGCACCCACCAGCTTGTGCTCTTCCTCCCTTCTGCAGCATTGCATGCACCTGCATGAGCCTGAAGAGGGCTATATGGGCTACTATTGTACTTACAGACTAGAATCAGACTTATGGACTTGATCTGGATGGGGTTGGGGCGTTTTCCTGATATATAACTACTTCTTGATAAAAAGTTCTCTCTTACACATACGAGAGGGTAACCAGAATTGTTTCTTCAAAGTTATGTATATGACCTTTTTTTTTTTTTTACAAAATAACATTATCACCTTCAAAGTACTTTCCATTACACTTAATACATTTATCAAATCTGTGATTCCATTCTTGAAAACATTTTTCAAACTCATTTTTGAATGGCTGACAGCACTTAGTTTTTTGGTTTTGTTTTTTCACCTCTTCTATATCATGAAATCCTTATCCTTTCCTGTCCCTCTTCATTCAAGGAGATAAAAAGAAGTTGCACAGAGTGAAGTCAGGTGAGTAAGGTGTGTGGGGCAAGAATGAGCAGGTGCATTGTCATGGTGGCAAAAAACAGTCTTCCCTCTGCCACAAATCAGGCCTTTTTTGTCAGGCATTGTTACACCGTCTTTTCAGAACTTCTAAACAGAAAGCTTGATTAGCAGTCTGACCTGGTAGAAAGAACTCCAAATGCTCTATCTCCCTCACATCAAAAAAATAAATGAGCATCATCTTGATTTTTTATTTCACTTGACCAACTTTGTGGGGGTGGGCAAGGTGATGATGGTATCTTCCACTGGCTTGATTGATGTTTGGTTTCAGGGTTTAAGAATAGCACCATGTCCACAATATATGCACCTATGGATTATGATGAAAATTGTACGAGTCCATAATAAAATGATTTTTTTAAAAAGAATAGAACCATGTTTTGTTACATTGGGGGGAAAATGTCTGGGTCTCCTGAGGTCTGTTCTATGATATGGTATGGTATATATGGTTTCAAAGCATAGTTTCCAGTTGACATTCTTTGTTCGTCAGTCAGAACCTAAGGCACAAATTTCACAGTGGCCCTTCTCATTCCCAAATATTGTGTTAAAATTTACTAAACCAAGTTCCAAGATAGCCCAGATAGCTTCCCAATCTCTTCAATGGACTTTTGTTGGTGTTTGAGCACAAATGCATGAATTTTATCCACATTTTCATCTGTTTGGGAAGTTGACAGACATCAGAATGGGGTTTGTCATCAATCAACTTTTCACCTTTTTTGAAATGAAAAAACTATTCATTCACTTGACTATTTCCCCCATAGTGCTGTCCTTGTAAGCTTTGTTAAACATCACAACAGTTTCTATGACATTTTTGCAAATAGGAAACAAAATTTCACAGCTGAATACTGGTCTTTTAAATTGGTCATCCCAAAAAAGGAGGTTCAAGTAAAACTGCTTTTACCAAAAAAAAAAAAATCACTGTGGCCAGAAAGAACCTTCCCAGGCAATGCCACTGGGTGTACTGTCTCAGAGGGAGTTGCTTGATGTTTGCCTAGTGGCGTGTGGGGTTTGTGTACTACTAAAGCTCTGCCCAGCACATTTTTTTCTATTATGGGGGTGTACCCCATCGTATATGAGTGTCATTGAATTTATTTCTCTAGTCTGCCCAGCCTAATCCAACAATATCATTATGATCTCATCCACTGGGTATTTTACCCAAACAATACAGAGAGGGTAACCCATTCAAACTGGAACCAGCCCCTCTTCCAAATGCAGCTGCTTTTGGAAGTTGTCAAAGTCCCTTTAGATGATGGCCTTCCCTGTTGACAGTCATGAAAAGTCCCCTAGCCCCTGGAGCAATGAGCAAAACCCAGAAAAGTGGCACCACTGCCACACTTTTCACAAGGGCCACCACAAAGCGGTAACAACCCAGACACCCATCTCAGATGAATGGACCAACAAAATATGGTACAAACATAAAGTGGAAGACGACAACAAGGATGAGAAAGGAAATTCTACTACATGCTACAGCTTGGACAACCCTTGAAAACAGGAAGTTGGGTGATATCAGGCAGGTACAAATGTCAAGGATGTCATGATCTCACATGTATGAAATGCCTGGCATTGGCAAATGCGTACAGATAAGCACACTGCAAGGGCAGGGACAGGACACTGGGGAGTTTTGCCTGGAGTATGGAGTTTCTGTTTCGGGTGATGGTTGCCTGGCATGATGAGTTGGATTAGTGTTGGTGAATTGCACACTTAAGGGTGGCAGGAATGACGGTGTATGCTGTGAGTGTGTTATCTGTGAGATCAATAAGAAAAAGTTAGTTTGGGAAAACAAAAGTATGCACATAACCAAGCTCTTCTGTGGGGAGGAAAACATTACTGCTGCTTTGTTAAAGCAAAGGCACTGGTTTCCCCCCCAGGAGTGCTTTCTGCTGCCTGCAGTCCTAAGATTCAGGGATGTTCTCAGATGCCCAGCCTGAACTTCTTGGTGTAACAGGACATTTACACTTTCCATGGAAAACTAGTTCAAGCCCAGTTCTCACCTTATCCAAAGATCACACACTGTCGTGGCTGTGGAGCGGGTGGGGCAGAAACACTATGTATTAAATCTGGAGAGAGGTCCTTGCACATTCTCAGCATCTTCTCTGTCCTACCCTATGAAAGCCATATATGTCAGAGTCGAACTATGTACTCTAGGGGTCTCCTCGGTGGCTGGGTTTATTTGCAAGTAGATCGACACACCGTTCTTCTAAGGCACTCTAAGTGGATTCGAACTGCCAGCTGCCAACATCTCCTATTCCATGTCAAGCTATGGGAATGCATCCTGCCACATGGGAGAGAATCTGCTGAGTAAGTTCAGATGAAGCATGGACTTCATTAGACTAATTCGGTGATGAGTCACTCATCAATATTTGACCCATTTCTGTTCAAGTGTCTACGGTCCTGGGGGGAGCAATTCTGTCCCCTCGCTCCTTGGAACCCACAAGAATCCCACAGATAAGCTTCACTGAATGATGATCACATATGCCAAAGACTGGTCGAAGAAATAAATAGAAAGAAAATGGCCCTCGAGTTTGTCGGATTTGGGATTGCACTGTGTGATGTCCTCTGGCAGTTATTGAGCCCTTCTTGTCGTTTGCTGATGCTCAGGCTGGTGCTGAAAAGAGCTAGCATTTCGGAGACCACAGCAATTAGAGCTACAGAGAAAGTGTGCCTTTGGGGACCAGGCATTCGCTGAACCAAGTCTTGATGGCTCATCGGAGAGCCGCCCAGGGAGCACTTTGCAGGCGCCATTTCTCAGATTGCTGTCTTGACAACAGCCCCGGCACAGGAAGCTGGTTCTCTTATCCAAGCAGAAGTCCCGCCTTGTCACACTATTGAGGAACCTTGAGCCCAAGACCAAAAACGCTTTTCATGATGCCTTTTTGAGTTCCCCAGCAGTCCTGTCAAAGATGTGATGTCACACACCACTGCCCATCAAGATATACTTGATGGGACCATCCACTCGCACATCAATCAGAGGCCATTGCAGCCCACGTGCCATCCACCACTTCAATTGGAATCCTGCTCTTCCAGCCTTCAGACCGGGGTTTCCCAAAGTGTGTGGCACCACACCCTGGGGGAGCTAGACTCAGGGCAGGAGAGTTTGTGATGGGAGGGGGGGGGAGCTGATTCCAAAAGCTGATGCCTAGACTTTCTCCTGGATTATGGGCTACAGTACAAAAAGGTTGTATTGCCACTGGGGCACTAAGTAATTATTTTTTCTCTGAAAAGGGGGGGAAATAGGGACCTGATGTTTTAGGCAGGCCCGAGCCAGAGGAAAGGGAGGCCATAATGTTGACATGCCAACTGTGCCTTCACCAGGACCCGGTCAGTCCAAGTTCTTTCATGAGGGAGCCTAGTCCTTTGACCCCCCTGATCTCTGCCAGCTCAGATCATGCTTCCACTTCTAAACTTTGTATTGTGGTTTGGGCGCAGGTTTTACAGATGCCAGTGGTGTCTCATTCAACAATTCATAGACTTCTTATTTCTGGACGTTGGTTGTTGCCCCCACCATGCCCATCTTCATCGTTTACATTCATCTTCTTGCCTGCTCCTTCCCACCTTCTGATCTTTCTTCCAGAGTAAATGCTGCCCTTCTGGTGAACTATGAGTTGCAATCTACTTAATGGTAGTGAGTCCAGTTTGGGGACCTTTATAAGAGCAGATCACCAGATATTTTTCTTATAGAGTCTTTGAGTGGATCTAACTTACCAATTCTGCTTAGCATCCAGTTACTTACCACTTATGCCACCTGTGGTACTTTGTTCTGGCACATTTTTGGAGGCTGCAAGTCAATATGAATCGAGTTGACAGTGGTGAATCCTAACCAATCCTCTTCCCCGCTATAGTCTTTCTTTCTGAATCAAGTTTCTCCTTTTCTCAGTGCAATTTGCCAACACATCTCTAGAGGTCCAGAAACGGGATGGACTAGTCCCATTGGATGAACAGTCAAAGCGTATCAGAGTTGCTTCCATGGGAGACCGATCTAAAGACTAATGGAGTGACTCTTCAAGATCTGAAACAGACCTGAGATTCCAGAAGCATTCGTCATCAATAAATGCAGACACTGAGGGAGGAAGACCCAAATTTTTTTTCCCACAGGCCCTCAACATGCACAAACACCGCACACACACAAAAGCTCATCTCCATCACGCTTTCCTTGGCAAGAGGCTTGAGTGCTTTGTCAATATTCCTAAAAAGTTATTTTTAAGAGACTAGGCATGTCAAGCACCTCAGCTCCGAAGGTCACCTTCTTCGCAATTCTTTCCCACTTGCTTTGTTTTGTGATTGTCAGGTGCCTTTGAATCTAGCCCGGCTCCTAGCAAACCATGGGCAGCAAAGGGAAACACTGTCCTCCCATCCTGGTCCACCCTCCCGGGTTGTTAGGCACAGTGTCAGCCCATCTCTTGAAGCATCTTCTTCTTTTCTGCTGGTCTGCGTCAAGCATGATGTCCCTTTCCAGGGACTGGGACATGTCCAAAGGATACGAAACAAAGTCTCTCCTCCCTCACTCTCAGGAGTTCTCTGGCTGTGCTTCTTCAAAGCCAGATCTGTGTATTCTTCTGGTAGCCCATGGGACTGTCAATATTCTTCACCAACACCATCACTCAAATGCATCCATTCTTCCGCCATCTTCCTTACTCAGCGTCTGACTTCCACACGCTTCCCATCAGATCCCGATTGAATTTCATGTCATCTCTCTGTGACCTACCCAGCACAAGTCCCCTCCACAACTGTGATGACTCCGTTACTTAATTGAGATCCGAATGAATTAGGACTCCCTGTCCTATGTAATCATCTCTCTGTTTCCAGTAAGTCCTCTTCAGTAAAAGCCACACACAAGTGGAAGTGCATTGGAATTTCCTTTTCATGACTTCCTTTCCTGACCCCAGGTCACCTCCGTTTCTTAACTCCTTACCACGTTCAAAGGAATCAGCTGACACCATTTGTGATCAACTATTAACATGGTGGTTAACACCTTGAACCTAGCCAGCCATTTCATGGAAGAAAGACCTGGTGAACTGCTTCCATAAAGGTAAAGCAAATTCAGTGGAGCAGCTCTGCTTTAGCACACAGGGTCTCCATGAGTAGGGCCAAAGAGAAGTCCTTCAGCAAAAGCAGAAACTATTTTGAAGGCACACATGTAAATATAAATGATCTCCACATCAGAGAACCCTCCTGCAGCATCTTCCTGACCCAGGAAGATGCCTGAGATTTCCATCTCATCTCCAATACCACATTTGCCAATCTCCCCCCTGACTGTGGTGGCTGCTGGATTTAGATCGCTCAATCGCTTCTAAACAGCCCAAATAAATTTCATCTTTTTTAACATCCTCAAACTCAGGGATACACTATGCATTTATAGGTTTCAGAGAATTGGGGTTTTTTTTCTTTTCTTTTTTTTTTTAATTCTTGATTGGTTTCAAAGATTCTATCCACCTGTTGAAATCAGATAAAATTGTCATGTGGTTCTGTATTTGTTACTTTTCAGGGAAAAGTCTACAGCTTCTCACAGGAATAAACAAGACAGAAAAATTACAATACAAAACCATTGCCAACAAATTCACTCCACCCCACCTCAGGGCGAGCCTTGCCTGCCACAGTGGGTCTCGCTTCTCTAAGTTTGTCAGTGGCCCATCTCTCCAAAGTAGATTGACTTCCACGCATCGTCATGATGCCATTCGAACCAGTGTGCTGACCTGGAAGCCCTGTAGTGGCAAAGACTCAGTCACCCCTCTCCCGTTCTTTTTTTTTTTTTAATTCATAACTGATATTTTGTTGTTTGTTCTGTGAATAAGTACGGAGACATTATAGATAATTTGTACATAATTATTTTTATTTTTTTTTAAATTTTGGTTCAGGGTCACCAAGCCTGATGTTTGAGGTTGGAAGGGGATGTGAGGTGGGCAGTGTGACCACTTTTCTGCCATTGTGCTAGTCTGGGTAGACTAGAGAAACAAATCTGTAGACACTTATGTGTATAAGAAAGAGGTTTGACTGCGGCCCGCGGGCTTGGCGGTTCAAATCCAGTGGCGGCTCTCAGGAGCAGCGCTGGGTAGCTCCCACAACCACCAGAGGGCAGTGATGCCCCCCCAAAAAAGAGGTTTATATACAAGAGTAATTGAACATTGAGAAGACATCCCAGCCCAGTCCAGTCCAAGGTCATAAATCCAATATTAGCCCATATACCTGATATCAATCTATATGTCCTCTTCAGACTCACGAAGCACATGCAATGACACCAGGATAATATCAGGCCAGTGGGTGTAGAATTTGTTTTTTCTTGCAACCCCAGTCTTCTCAGTTAATTAGAGCTGGGGTAGGGGCGAGGGAAAAACCAACATGCAAATTATTTAAGAAAACCAAGCAACAATAACTACAAAAGCTTGTGGATCTATAACCTGTCCTCTCAGACCAGAACTGGGTAGGAATTTCCTCTATTGTCTAAACAAACAGGTTCTCCTAAGCAAACTCATGATCTAAACAGTGCAAAGCATGACAAGAGTTTAAACTTTAGAAGCACCCTTTCACCACCTGGACAGACTTTCTCATTAGGTTCTCCTGAATCATCCCATGTACCAGAATTGAACTGCCCCACCGGGTTTTGTGGATATAATCTTTATAGGAGCACACGGTTCCTGTTTTCAACCATGGGTGCATTTAAACTGCCAAGGATTCAGTGAGCAGCAGAAAGCTCAACCTTTGTACCTTGGGAGTGTCTGTCTATTTAAAATCACTGATATACTGATCTTGTTGGGTTTTTTTTGGTCATTCACTATAGCAGACATCAGAAAGCAGAAAATGGCATTTACAGCTCAATGAGCTGGTGTGATTTAGGTCCTGCCAATAAAATGCAAGCAGCATCAGTTTTCTATCAAAATAAGAATTTCTATCAAAATATGAGTGTGTTAGTCCAGGTAGACTAGAGAAACAAATTCATAGACACTTATATGTGTATTAAGAAAGAGTTTTATATACAAGGGCAATTGTAGATCAAGAAAACAACTCAGTCCAGTCGAAGATCATGAGTTTGATATTAGACCATATGTCTGATACCAATCCATAAGTCCTCTTCAGTCTCACGAAACACATGCACCAAGCCTCTCTGGCAGTCAGTGAAAACTGTGGGGGGTATAAACATGGCTGATGCCCTGATTTGAACTTCCAGTACCTTCAGAACTATGAGCAAATAAATATCTTTTCTTTCAATGCCTTGTCTTTCTGTGATAGCTGTACCAGATAAGGAAGACAGACGGCAATTCTGTCATAGTTGCTGATTGTTTGCCTTTAATGATTGAGAAGAGAGTGGGGACAGTAGCAGTGAACAAAACAAACAAAGTCACTGCCCTCCAGCCGATTGACAGGGTAATCCCAAAGGAAAGAGCATATCACCGGCAGCAGGAGACACACATGTCCACCGAATCCAGAAATCACACCTAACCAGGAAGAGCATAAGCTGCCATGTAATGCCCAGCTTTGACGCTGATTTGTAAGGTCGTGGTTTTGTCTTCTTTCACCTGCAAAATGTCATAATTTACTGTCATTTATGCCAGTCACCCATAAAGTGCACCAGAAAAAGCCCATGAAGCAGAGGATTGAGGAGACTAGACCATTCTGGTTGAACTTCACCAATGAGGCAGAGAGAGCCTCTGAGGTTCCCCCTGAATGGGTAACGAAGCTCAGGCTCTCACCTGGCCCTTGCTCCAGAGCTCCCTCCCCCAGGCATGTGAAAAGGTGACAGTGTTTTTCATAAGCTTCTTGGTAGGAGACTGGGTGGGGTGGGTGTACCCAGAAGCTAGGAGACTGAACTGGTAAAGTCTGCCTCTGGGGCAGTCAGATGAGGTATGGGGCAACCCAACCACAAGACCCGTAGCAATGCCAGGTATGACCAGGAGAATTACACTCCATGCATTTTCTTCCTTAGCATCTTCAAGGAAACTGGTTTCCTGGATTTTCTTCAATGGGCACTGCTGGGTGAATTCAGACTACCCACTTTTAGGTGCCAGACACTGGCAAGGGACCCAGTAACCAAGCCAAACCAAAGCCACTGCCATCAAGTCGGTTGCAGTGGACAGTGCCTTGTTGGTGCCCTGTGATGGCAGCTACACCATGCACCTAACATGAGTGAAGCTTTTGTACACTTTCCATTAAGAGGCATGCAAGACAGATGTGACAGAGCTATGTCCAAAGCTAAACAGAATAACTGGATCTTCAGGTGGTGCCAAGAGGGCTCGGCTGAGAAGACGGGGCTGCCCTTCAGTGTGAATATTTACATTGTGTTCTCACCGGCACTCTCAGAGCTACTGTAGCTGGCAACCCACTTGATGGGTATTTTAAAGATGATAATGTACCTGCATTCAGGCCTTTCTTTCAGGTTAATGGACAGTGGCACACTGCTTCTTCCCCTCCACACTGCAACTGCCTTTTGCGGGCCTCCCCCTTCTCTGACTTCAACTCCACCATGAACACTGAGCTGTAAGGAACATTTCAAGTGGCCGTGACCTACCCCCACCCCACACATGCTCTCAAAGGGAAGCATCCATGATGCAGCAGACACATTGGAGGGAAATGGAGGCATGCCAGGAAGGTTCAGGACAGACAAGAACCTCAGTCACAGCTTTTGTCCTGAGAGATTCCTTCTTGGGTGACAGCAAAAAAAGGAATTGGGACTCTATCGTGGCACAGTGGCTAGGAATAGGCACTCTACTTCCATCGTCTGAAAAATAAATAACGATCTCAAAACATCATTTATCACGTTTTGTCTTCTTCCTTGAGATAAAGTGGCTCTTACACCAGGATGCTCCTATTTCAAATTGCTTTTAAAATTTGAGTTCAAGCCACAATGCCATTAAGCATGGGTTATTTCCCTGGCAGAGAGACAGGGCTTTTTCACCTCACCACTCCTCCTGGGGCACTTTCCCTGGG
>PVJH01015735.1:0-52526 GCA_004026705.1 Nesogale talazaci | reverse complement strand
GTCAGGACTCGTGTTCTGAAGGAGATGGGTCTCAGGCAGGATTGTTACCCACTTTTCCTCACTGAAAAACACAACACTCACAACAGGCAATTAAACAAGACGTGCCTGTATATATTTCTTCTTTCAAGATTTATTTGTGTATTTATTTTGCTAAGGTGAACTTTATATTCCTCCAAGACATTCTATTTTCTTTTCGAATCGCCAGTTGGGTGCTGGCCAAATCTAGGGTTTGCCTCTCATAGCTCACACGGATCCTGACGTTGCTGGTTGCAATTTACGGACCACAGGCGAGCCGGGTCCGCCCCATAACCACCTGTAGACGCTGCAGCCCATGAGACGCGACTTGTGCTCATTTGCTGTTCACGCTCGACTGTGAACTTGGCGAAGGCTTACAGGACTGATTGCATCCTTGCCCCCAGCCGTGCAGACAGATACATTCTGACCCCACAGGTCTGCACCATCCCCCCACACACCCCGCTCATCCCGCTTTCTCTCTGTGTCTCCTGTTTCCTTGCCTCTGGCTTTCCCAACTCTCTGGCCCCGGTCTGTGGGTACAGGCTTCCCTCTGATCTCCAATCCTTGATGATTCGAAAACAGGGGTGAAGCCAGTTTCACTTCTGATCCGTGACTAGCCAGAGTCAGAAGAGTCAGCCAGTCTCTAGCTGATCAGGAAGCCTGGCCTTTCTGGGATGTTTGCTTTTGTTCCTCATTTTTCTCTCATCTCTGCCCACGATCTTCTAAGGCAGCCGTTCTCAACCTGTGGGTTGTGACTCCTGTTGGGGGTGGGTGGGTGTGGGTGTTGAATGACCCTTTCACAAGGGTCTCCCAATTCAGAACAGGAGCAAAATGACAATGATGGAGTATTAACGGGAAAGATTTTATTTTGGGGGGTGGGGGGGGTCACCACCACATGAGGAACTTGAGAGGTTGAGACGGAGCCAGGAAGGAGACAGAACTCAGTTAGGGATGGAGATCATAGATGTAGGCTTAATGGGAGGTAGGGAAGGACTTTGGGGAAGAGAAGGGACAGCAGAGAAAAAGACAGGAGCATCTTGATCTCTTGGGCAGGTGTCAAGGCTTGAGAGTTAAGCCAGGGAAGCCGCACCCGGTATTGGGTGGGTGGGACATACCTAGGGTTTGAGCTACAGGCATGTGGGCTGACGAAAGAGAAGGGAGGCTTCTTGTGCTATGCTAGCAACTTTCAGGTTGGGAGGTGACCTGTGAGCAAATCATCTCTTTTTTCAAGCTTGTTTCCTGCAATGTCAGAGGGGGAGCTCCGTGCCTTGCCGGAGTAGAGGCTGTGCCCCACCCGGGGAGAGAAGCTCTGTGAGATGCCAGAGGCAAAGGCTTCAAAGTTCAGCAGGTGGTTCCTCTCCTTCTTGTGAGGCTGGTGCAAAGGGGTGCAAGGGGCTGCCCGCTCCAGGGGGCTGCCTGATTCCACCCTGGCCCATACAGAACTGTATTAAAGGGTCAGTGCCTGAGGCAGGTTGAGAACCACTGTTCTATGGCAGTCCCTTTCAGAGCATTGGTAGTGATGGCTGGGCACCATCTAGTTCTTTGGGTCTCAGGATCATGGAGGCTGATGTTCACATGGCCTGTGTTAGTCCATTGGATGAACTAGTTAAATCCACGTGTCTTTCGATTTTCGTCGCTCTTCTTTCCTCTGGACAGGGAGAGACCCGTGTTTGCACCCCTGGTGGGTGCTCCTGAATGTCTGACACCCCAGTCCCTAGTTCCTAGTCGCCAAAGTAGGATGTAGAACCTTGTCTTTGTGAGCGGTGCCACATCCCGGGACCCGAGGGTCCCCAGAGACAATGATCCTGAAGCCACCCCAGGCTCAGTGATTCATGTCTTCAAGGAGCTTGACTGTGTCTATGTTTTCAGAACTTTGTCCCCTGTGTGCTCCACCACATTCATGGAGGTATTCGTCGCAGAAATAAATGTACATAAACAAACTGCTCCTGTCTGTGGGGTGCCAGCCCCACGATCAAACGGGTCCGAGGAGCGGTTGTGTCATTGAAGGGTAATATTAAGGAGACATCAGACAAGATAAAGCAGGCCACTACTCACCTCCCAGATGGCCACCATCTCAGCAGCCAGGTCCACACAGAGCGAAAATGTATTTTCTTTTTTTTTTTGGGGGGGGAGCATCACTGCCCTCTGGTGGTCGTGGGTGCTACCCAGCCTTGCTCCTGGAGAACCGCCACTGGATTTGAACCGCCAAGCCCATGGGCCGCAGCCCCGCACTCAACCACTTATGCCACCGGGGCTCAGCCCACGAAAATGTATTTTCAACCAAGACTTACATGCACTTAGTGGACGTGCAAGCCCCCCTAATGACATGTGTAACAGGAAGGAGTTTTATCATAGGTATGCATACCATAGGAGGGGGGTGGCGAGCTAGGGGTGTCCATGTAATAGGAAGGGGAGACACGAGGAATATACATGTGAGAAGATGGGCAGACTCTGAAGTCAAGATGGCAGCCTGGGTCTTCCCTGAGTTGGCTTGACCTTGTCCTTGGGCTCTCCTTCAGGAGAACAATACCCATTATCCTTCTCAGAAGGGAGTGGGCCCTTCGTAGGGTGGGACAGGCTCTAGGGTCTGATTGCTGTAGATGACTGATAACTCTCAGGGGGATGACCTTTAAGCAGATGACCTCCGAGTGTAGGCTCGTTGACCACGTGTTGACAAGCAGCATCTTAAGTTTGACATATAATTTGGGGGGACAATCTGGGGAATAACCTTCCTGTTTCCCACACCTGCCAAATGTATATATATTCATCGATGTATGCATATATGATCTATACATAGCATATATACCCGTATACATGCGTCAAACTCATTGTCATTGAGTCAATATTGACTGAGAGCCATCTCCTGTAGGGTTCTAAGACTGTTTACAGGAATAGAAAGCCACAAATATATATATATATATATATATGTATATGTGTGTGTGTATCTCTCTATCAACACCCTCCCTCTCCCCAGTTATTCAGCTGCATGCCTAAGCCTCTGTCCACAGGTCCCCTGTGTTGCAGGACCATGTCTAGAATAGCATCGACATCTGTTGCCTTTCATTCTTGCAAACATGCCCATGTCTTCCCCTGCCTCCATCATGTTTTCCTGACTCCCTCCTGATTTTGTACCGCCTTCCCCTTCCCCTGCACCGCTCATCTGCTTTTCAGGCAAAGGACCGCAGGTGGCGTTGCGGTGACGCCTTGGGCTGAGACCCACGTGGCTGGCAATTCACAGCCACCGGCGGCTCTGCGGGGGTGTTCTTCTCCCACAAACTGTCTCAGAAACCCGCCGTGGGCTGCTGGGAGTCCGCAGCGTCTGGAGGTCAGTGTGTTTGGAGTCACTCTGTAGCCAGGGAGCTCTGGGGGCCTAGTGCAAGCCTCAAAATCCGCGGATCACACTCACCAGGGACTCCAGAAGAGAAAGATGAGGTTGTTCGCTGCTTTGCAGAGGACCGTCTTGGAAACGCAAAGGGGCTGGTTGTACTCCGTCACCGTGAGTCGGAATCCACTTGATGGCGCTTGGCAGTGAGTTTCAGACCCTCTAACCTGGAACTTCTCCACTCTCTTTTCCTCTCCCACTCTTCCAAAACAAACAACATAAAACCCAAACCCCTTCAAACTCACGGCCATCAAGTCCTGTGTACGGGAGTTGAAAACCCATTCGTTCAAGGTCTATTTGTCGCCCTTTGCTAGTGTTTTCTAATCGAGCCTGACGGGGCACCTCGCCCTGGCCCCACAGTCTGTTTTTGGTGTTTCCCGAGCACTTCACTTCTCTGCTCCCCTTGCTGCTCTGTTGCGCACCCCCAGTGTCTGACTTCGGCATGGTGAGCTCAGGGTGGGCACAATTCCCACCGTGTGTCCCCAGTGTTGTCTCTTGTGGTGCTATGGGTCAGTGAGGAACGTTGTGTCTCGTGGTGGGGCCAGCCCTGTGGTCCTCTCTGTGCATTGGCCACTCCGAGCAGGAATAGTGTCCTCAGAGCTTGGTGGGTGTGCTTCTTTCTTTTTTCCCCTCTCCCCTTGTTGACTCCACCAGTGTGCTCTGATCAGACGTGTCCCTCTCCTTGAGCCGTAGCTACAATGCTGTCTTCTGAAGCGAATTCTTCTGGGGTGGGGTGGTCGAGGTGGTGGTGGTGCTGTCCACATAGTTGGGAATAGGCCCGGCCCCTCAGGCATCTCTGTTTGTTCCCTGCTTCATGTCAGTGTGTTGCGTCTTAGGGCAGTGGGTTGAAGTCTGATCCCTTTTTCCCTGGGTGAGTTAATGCTCTGTTTCCCCCATCTACCCATGTCTCTCGCCCCCCCCCCACTTCTTTTTAATGGGCTACCATCTATAGCTCTGAGTTGAGTCTGGCCCCTGCCATATTACCTGGATCTCATCACCCCAGGGTATGTGTGCAGTAGCTTCTTCCCTATGATATATATATATATATATATATATATATATATATATATATTGCGCTTACCTCAGTGGACTCATGTTGTACTTGTCCTTTTGTGCTTGGCTTACTTCACTTAGCATACTTTCCTCCAGGTCTTCCTATGCGGTGATGTGCTTCATGCGTTCATTGCTGCTTTTTAGGGATGCATAGTGCTCCGTTGTATGTGTGTACCATAGTTTGTTGGTTTTTTCCCCACAGTTTTTTAATTCATTTGTCTGTTGATGAAAATTTGGGTTGCTTCCAACTTCTTGCAGTTGTGATCTGTGCTGCGATTGAGCAAAGATATCTGGCTGTGGTCTGCTTCTTGCCTCTTATGCATATGTGCCCAATAGGAGGAGTTTCTATATATAAAATCATATCATCTGCGAATAATGATAGTTTCACTTCTTCCTTTCCCAGACGAATACCATTGATGTCCTTTCTTTGCCTTATATTGTTAGCTAGGACCTCTAGTATGATGTTTAATAAGAGTGGGGACAAAGGACATCCTTGCCTAATCCTCATTTTCAGAAGAATTGATCTCGTCTTTTATCTATTGACTACCACATTGGCTGTTGGTTTTTCATATATATATATATATATATATATAATATTGAGAAATTTTCCTTTCAGTTCTATCTTCTTGAGTGTCTTAAACAGGAATGGGTGTTGGATGTTGTCGAATGCCTCTTCTGCAATCATCTGTATTATCATGCGGTTCTTAATGGTTTTCATTTCAATGCAGGGGAATAATACTAATAGTCTTTTGTATGTTGAACCATCCCTGCATCCCTGGTATGAATCCTACTTAGTCATGATGAATTACTTTATATACTTTTGTATTCTGTTGGCTAGCATTTTGTTAAGGATTTTTGCATTGATATTTATTAGGGAAAATGGCCTATAGTTCTCTATTCTTGTGGGATCCTTGCCTAGTTTAGGTATCAGAGTTATACTAGCTTCATAGAAGGAATTTGGGAGTTTGCCATCTTTTTCTATGTCCTGAGAGAGTTTGTGTAGGATCAGAATCAGTTCTTCCCTAAATGCTTGATAGAATTTTCCAGTGAACCCATCTGGTGATTTTTTTGTTGGTAATTCCTTGATAACCATGTCTATTTCTTCTATTGATATGGGTTGGTTGAGGTTCTTGAAAACCATCAGGGATAGTCTAGGGAGAGATTGTTTTTCCAAAAATTTATCCACATTTTCCAAGCTTTTGATTTCTTTTGGAGTATAGTCCTTCATAGTACTGTGTAACTATCCTTTTGATTTCACGAGGGTCCATTGTAATGTCCCCTCTTTCATCCCTCTTCCTTGCCATTGAAATGTATTCCTCCTTTCTTTGGTTAAATTCATGAGAGGTTTGTCAATTTGATTTATTCTTTTGAAGAACGAACTTTTAGCTGCATTAATTTTTTCCATAGTTTTCTCATTTTTCCCTCTTTGCATCTCAGACCTAATTTTTATTATTTCTTTTCTTTTGCCATGAGTTGGGTTGTCCTGTTGACTCTGCTCTAGTTGCGCTAGCTTTTGTGCCAGTGCATCAGTCATAAGTCTCTCCTCCTTTTTTATGTGTGCATGTAATGCTATGAAGCTTCCTCTGATGATTGCCTGTGTTGTGTCCCATAAGTTTTGGTGTGTCATGTTCTCATTCTCATTGGTTTCTAGAAATTTCCTAGTTTCATCTCTCATCTGGGCCAGTACACACTCCTTTTGTAATAGTGAGTACTTCATCCTCCAATAGTTTATTCTTGTTTTCTTTATGTTTCTTTTGTTGATTTCCAATCTTATGGCACAGTGGTCAGAGATATGGATGATATCAATGTGCTTAAATTTATGTAGATTCAACCTATGCCCTAACATGTGTTCTATCTTTGAATATGTGTCATGTGGGTTTGAAAGAATGAATTTTTTTGTATTTGGGTGGAGAGCTCTGTAGATATCTATCAGGTCAAATCATCGAATTGTAGTGTTTCGATCGTTAACCTCCTTGTTGAGTTTATTTCCCAGTGATCTATCTTTCTCAGAGTGGCGTATTGAAGTCATCTACTATAATTGTTGAGGTTGTGATTTCTTTTTTTTCTCCATTTTTTTTGGAGCATTTGGTTGACATACTCTGCTGAACGCTTATTCAGAGCATAAATGTTTAGAATACTTAGTGATTCTTTGTCTATTGTTTCCTAGAGCATTACATAGTGTCCTTCCTTATCTCATCTTCTGGTTTGCACTTTGAGGTTAATTTTATCTGAAATTAGGATTGAGAAGTGCTCTGAGTTGTCTTGGGAATCGACAGACAGATCTGATACCCCTACCCAGCCCCCAAATCTCCCCAACTTACCAATTTCCACAGAGCTCCAGGCGTGAGCTACCTATCTGGCTGCCATCTTCCCCAAGTCTCCAGTTCAAACTTTTAAAGAGAAACTAAACACCACACACACACAAGAAAAACCTGCCACTGCAGTCATTACATGACAAGGATTCTAGTGGATTTGGTCACGCTCCTCTTGGTGTGTACTTAGCTTGTTTCCAGTCTCTCACCTTCACTATCAATGGAGTTGTGGTGGTGTAGTGGGTCATGGATGAGGTTCGACTAACCACAAGATCAGCAGTTTCAATCTACCAGCCGCTCTGACGTAGAAAAAGGAGCCTCTCAGGGGGCAGTTCCACTCTGCCCGAGAGCGTCACTATGAGTGGGAACTGACTCAGTGTTGTTGGTTCTTAATCAATGTGCATTGAGCACTTGAATTGAAGTTACTTGCACACGTGTGTGCAATGGCCCAGGGTGGAAGGGAGGAATCACTGGGTCACGACCCACAGTTTCATAACAGAAGCCATGGCCCCATGTGCATCTTGACAGAAATTGAGTCCCCTCAAGTGCACTTGTGTGAAATCACAGCACACCACCCGCCATATGTTCTTCAGTTTGGACCCTTGCCTCAATAGAGGACAACCAACAGGAAAACCCTCTTACTCTGACTTTATTTCCACTCTTTAAGGGAATAATTGCCACAAAGAGGATTCACTGTTCCCCCTAAAATGTGTTTTGACCAAATCGTTCCACCTCTTCCATGAGTTGTCTGTTCGTGCCCTTTGCCCCACTTCCTAACTGATTGGTTCCTGGGAGCGATTTCTGGATTCTTAATCCATGTGGTTTATCAGGGAAGGATTTCTGCCCACGAGGTCCAATACATTCACTGTATCCCTTATGGGTTCTCTATTTTGTATTGAAAGGAGAGCTTTCCTACCCCCCTGGTGGTGCCCTGGGCCAGCCATTGGGTTGCTAGTTACAAGGTGGGTGGTTCAAAACTCGCCATAGGCTCTTTGGGAGAAAGATGAGGCTGGAAAGATTTACTCTTGAAAATCAAAAGGGGGCAGTTCTACCACTCTGCCCTGGAGGATGGCTATGAGTTTGGCTCCTAACTGCAAGGTCAGACGTTCAAAACTATCGATTGCGTGAAGGGAACAGATGAAACCTTCTGCTCCCAGAGAGTGATAGTCTCTGAGATCCACAGGGGTGGGGGTGGGGCAACAGTTCTACCCTGTCCTGCATGGTTGCTGTGACTCGGTCGGCATCAATGGGATGGGAAATCAAGAGACTTCTGGGATCAGACCCACAGCATCATAAGGGGGCAGTAAGGCTCAGGGATCTGCTTGCATTCTGCCCCCTCTCACTCACAGGTAGTTCCGAGAGGCCCTGGCGGTCATCCGGCCTGACTGCATTTTGACAGATTCGGGGTGGGTTTGGGGGTCGGTGGTCACCCAGGATGATGCTCTCCCGCCCCCTCCTTCATCTCCTTGGGCTCCCAGGGGGCCCAGAGACCCAGGCAAGCTTATCTCTTCAGTACCCCCAGACGCGTACCCCAAGCCGTGGCTCGAGGCTCAGCCAGGTGCAGTTGTCACTCCAGGGGTGAATGTGACCTTGCGCTGCCGGGCTCCCCAAGCTGCCTGGAGGTTCGCCCTCTTCAAGGTCGGAGAGATCGCCCCGGTGCACCTTCAGGATGTGGCTGATGAGTTGGCAGAGTTCTTCCTGAAGGAGGTGGCCCTGGAGCAGGGGGGCAGTTATCACTGCCGCTACAAGAGGCAAGAGTGGGGGCCAGGGGTCTGGTCCCTGCCCAGTGATGCCCTGGACCTACTGGTGACAGGTGAGGTCTGGGGATGGGGACAAGACACGAATGGAGGCAGAGGTGTAGTGTGTTGGGGTAGAGACAGGTACAGAGAGGAGGAAGGGAATGAGAGACAGACACAGGGAAAACACATATGTGGCTGGAAACAGACAGACACACGCATGCAGGGAGAGGGACAGAGAAAGGCTAGCTTGGACACCGGGGATCTGGAAAGATGGGGGTTCCCAGGGGCAGGGACAAGAGATGGAGACAAAGAGACATAGGGGGTGGGGAATGAAACAGTTGACAGAGCCCAAAGAAGACAGACCCACACTTTCTCACCTTCCCCTACACACACAAGGGGCAGAACGAAAGAAGCAGAAGCGGGTGGGTGGGTGGGGGGTGTTCAGTAGGAGGGGCAGATGGGGGAGGAAATGAGGGAGCACAATCAGGAAGGAGGAGCAAGAAGGGATGTGGGATATAGAAGGCACACTCACTCTAGCCCAGGGAGAGGAGGCAGGAGAGGGGCAGGATGAAGGGAGAGGAGGAAGGGGGATACAGAGATGGGAAATGGGAAAGGATGGAGGATGGGGAAGGGGGAAACAGGGAGGAGGTGAACCCAGAGGAGGGAGAGAATGGAGGGGGGTAGAGGGAAGTGGGAACAGGAGTGGCGGCGGGTAGAAGGAGCTTGGAGGGCCCCGCACCCATCCAGCCCGCGCTCCCTCCCTCCCTCCGCAGAGGCGCTGCCCAGGCCCTCGCTGCAGGCGCTGCCCGGGCCGGTGGTGGCGCCTGGCACGAACGTGAGCCTGCGCTGCTCCGGCCGCCGGGGCGGCATGAGCTTCGCGCTGTACCGCTTGGGTGAGGCGGCTCCGCAGCAGTACCAGGACTCAGCGCAGAGCTGGGCCGATTTCGCGCTGCCCGCCGCCCGCGCGCCCGGCACCTACAGCTGCTACTACCACACGCCCGTGGCGCCCTATGTGCTGTCCCAGAGCAGCGAGCCGCTGGAGGTCCGCTGGGATGGTGAGCTCCCACCCCAGAGGGTGGGGTGGGGTGGTGGTGCTGACCCGAGTCCCTTCCAGCTGGGGCCCAGATTCCCATCCCAGCCCTTAAAATACCTGGGAGTTCCAGCCCTCAGCCCACTTTCCTCAGACCAGGAGTCCTGACCCCCAGCCCTCCTCCCTCAGACCAGGAGTCCTGAGCCCCAGCCCTCCTCCCTCAGACCAGGAGTCCAGTCCCCCAGCCCTCCTCCCTCAGACCAGGAGCCCTGACCCCCAGCCCTCCTCCCTCAGAGCAGGAGTTCAGGCTACCACTGTGACCCTCTCACTCTCCCTAGCATCCAGACTCGGGCATCAGGACCCTCTCTGCACCCCTGGGAGTGGGAGTGGGAGTGGTGGTGAAGGCTCATGATTAGAAACGTGGGGCCTGAGGTTCAGGCTGAGTTGCAGATTCTCCCTGTGACCCGCATCCTGCCTCCCTTCCCTCACAGATGCTCTGCCTAGAGACTATACCCGGGGGAACCTCATCCGCCTGTGGCTGGCCGGCCTGGTCCTCATCTGCCTCAGTGCCTTGGTGGTGTTTGACTGTCACAGCCGCAGCTACCCCCCTGCTGGCCTCCAGGCCTGACCCCCAGGAAAACTGGATGGAGACCTCCAGCGAGAGACAACTTACCCTTGACTGAGAGAGGTGAAGTCGGGATCTAGCAACTCTTGGAGCTCAACAGCCCTGAGCCACAGCTCTCCAGTGTGGTCCCCATTTATCAGAAGCAGATTTCATCGGAACCCCTCCTCCCCCAAACCCCCTCTCAGACCTGGATGGGATAAACTAAAAAAAAAAAAAAAAAAGAAAGAAATCCACACTCCTTTCAGTAGCAGGCACCTGGATTCAAAGGCAGAGGACATTGTAGAGCTGTCGTGAGATTCCCAAGGCTGTAGTATATTCAGAGGAGCAAATGGCTGCATTTTTGCCTGCAGATGGACTGGTGGATTCCTGTGGCTGCCTTCCAGTTAGCCGCTGAGTGCCCGAACCACTACGGCACCAGGACTCTGTTGTTAAGACTTCATGATTAGAAGGCCCACGTGTGAACCCCAGCACTGCTACTCACTCGCTGGGGTATGTTGGAAAAAAGATTTCTAGGGGGATGGGGAGGGAGGGGCTAAAAGGAGGAGCTGATACCAAGAGCTTAAGTAGAAAGCAAATGTTCTGAGAACGATGAGGACAGCAAATGTGCCTGACACAGTGGATGGATGGATGGATTGTGATAAGAGCTGTACCAGCCCCCAATAAAGTGATTTTAAAAAAACGATTTCCTTCAAGCCTCAGTTGCCCTTGCTGTAAAATGGGTCTGGTGTTAGCAACAACTTCTAGGGTGAGGGGTGTACAGAATCGTAGCTCACGCCCACAGAGCATTTAGAACAATAGTGGCTTAATTATCATTGTCTATTGTAATTTATCAGAAGCCTCTACCAAACTCACAAGACCTGGAATGGGTTCCTTGTTGTTATTGTTGTTTTATTTGCGTATGTTGCAGCTCAAATTTTAGGTGAATTGAGACACCACCATCACCACCACCACCACCACACCTGCCCCTCCCCCCACCACCAGTGGCATTCTTCATCTTCAAGTAAATCCTCTCAAACCTCTCTGAGTCCTCACAGAGACCAAGAGCCAACCAAGTATAGGCTCACCCTTAATGACAGCTTCATTTGCCAGGGGCTGTTTTTTGAAACATCAGTAGGCCACAATCTGGGTTGTTGCTAGGCAACAGAGAGCAGAGTGTGTGCAGTACAGCTTGGATGGGACTTCTTGGAGGGGATACTGTTTTCTTGGCTGCTCTCAAAGTTATGTTTAAATCATTGCACATTGAGGTTTCTTATTTGGCCCCGTTCCTCCCTATGGCCTGATTGACCTATACAGTTCTTCAGGATTGATTGTCGTTTCTAATTTTCATCTGGCTAACCATGAGACCTTTGCCATTTCACGCATAGATTCTGCCTCTGATAATTTCTTGCCACTCAACTCTTCATGTGTTCCTTTCTTGTTCCATAGTCTGATATGGGTGGCATATACACCTCCTATTGTTTTAAGGTTTCCAACTTCCTCCTCCCCTTCCTATTTTTGGACAGTCCCAGCTCTGACACCCAGCAGCTTATAACCTTCAACAATACACAGGCCCTTTGTATCCCTCCCCCCTTTAAAAGGGGTGGCTACAATCCTCACCATGATGGCTTCCAGAGAGATTTAAATGATGTGACCAACCCTCCTCACAGGGTACGTGTTTGGGAAATCCCAAATCATTGGATGCAACACACATAGCAAGAAGTCACGTTTACTCCTCGACCCTGTTCTCGCACTGTCACGGAGTCCCTTCCAACTCATAAGGAGTCCTACCCGGCAGAGGACAACTGCCACGTAAGGTTTCTGAGGCAGTGGATCTTGATGGGAGCAGACAGTACTCTGTGTACTTCTGTTGCTCTATGCCACAAGAGAGTAAAGACCCTGCTAATGCTGTGACATCAGATGAGCAGTCTTTGTTAGCGCCCACAGCATCTGGGAAGACAAATTTCATCTAAAATCCTGAAGTTCAGGATTGCAGTCTGGCAGGGTCTAGAAAGGTACAAACCCTTGATGAAATGGATGGACGCCGTGGCTACACAATGAGCTCAAACAGAATTGCCGTGAGGATGCACCAGTCCGGGCAGTAGTCTGTTCTGTTGGACACAGGGTGGCTCAGGGTCAGAACAGCGTCAACAGCAGCTAACAAGAGCAACTGGGAATGCCTTTCGTTTTCCCAGGTGACTCGCCTGTCCACCTCTCTTATTCCTGATCTTCACTGCCGGGCCTGCACAGCCCAGGTGAGACTGCGTGGTCATTGTCAGGTGCTGCGGGTTGACCCAGTGGTCTTAGGTATCCAGGTTCCACTTCAGACGCCCACAGCCTTCTTCCAGGTAGCACGCATTTAAGCATGCATCTGGCAGGGGATGGCTGCCGGCACACGTTTCTTCACCAGAGCCCTGCTCTTTATGCCATTGGGGTCCCTCCCCCCCCTAAAAAAAGATCCAATCAGAGCACCGGCTTCTGAAGGGATCTGCCAGATCTGTTGAACTGGAGGCGGAGCTGTCACCTCAGAAGGTGAGAACAATTGTATCTTGGGATTCCAGGGAGTCATCTTGATCAACTTAAAAAAAACAAAAAAACAAAACAAACGGCTTTGCTGACGTACTGTTCAACTGCCCCACGATCTACTGGTTTCACTATTTTAAGAAGAGGTGTGCAGTTATCGCTACAATCAGGAGTCGTTCTGGTAGATTTCTTTGAAGGTCGCAGGAAGACAAAGGGGCTTATTGTAAAGAAGTTCTAAAGGGAAAAAAAGCTACGCCGGTAAGAAAAAGGCCAGGGGAATTGTGCCAGGGAAATTTCTCCATCCCAACCATGTCCCTGCTCATTCTTTGTGGACAACAAAGGCTGTCTTTTCAGCAGTTCCTTGGGAAGCCCCACTCCATCCACCAGCAGCCCCGATCTCTTGTCTGTCAGGTTTCGTTTTCTCCCTCAAGCTCAAAGAACACTGTGGCGGTCATGTGCTTATGTTAATTTCATGATTGACATGTAGGGGTGGAGTCTAGCCTGTTAATCTGGAGATTGTCATTGACTAGACAATGAGGCCTCCCTGTGGGCATGGCTTTCTCCTGAGACTTCTGGGAAATCTCGTGATATTTCCCTTGTGAAGACGAGAAGCTAGCTCCCCAGTTGTTGGGAGTTAGTCTCAGAGACAACAAACTATGGACAAGACAAGATGGCAGCATCCAGGGAGCTGAAGGAGCTGGGGGAGATGCCACACTGGCCTTACCCTGATGGAACCAGACCTCTGAAGCTGGAGAAGCCACATGGAAACCCCTACCAGCGCTGAGTTGCTTCTACCACCACTGGATGCTGTTGACAGACCCTGAGCCCTGGAAGTGAGGCACCATGGGGAGACCCTTGGCAGCGCCAGGATTCTGCACCCACTAGCTTGTGACTTTGTGAGTTGGAAGGAGACGTTATAGACTGGTATCAGGCACATGGGCTAATATTGGAATTAGGACTTAGAACTGGACTGGGTTGGAATGTTTTCTTAATGTTCTATTCCTCTTGTATATAAACTGTACCCTTATATCCATATGCATGTCTATAAGTTTGTTTCTCTAGTTTACCCGGACTAACACAAACACCAAAGACGACCTTCATTTGAGTCCCTGGAGGAATACCCAAAGGTGATGTTGACGTGGTGTCGATGAAAGAGCTCAGAATTTTCTGAGGAAGGGTCAGAGAGGTGGAAATCCCCCCACTTCCTTCAGAAAGGCACAGGACCTAGATGCAAGAGCCATGGGGAAACATTAGCTTCATGTTTTACTATTTTAGTGAGCCTTTCAGTGCGTGTGTCAATAAGGCCTTTCGACTTACTCTTATGTAACAATGGTCTTCGGTGTTGCCAGTCCTCACAACCTTGTCTGAAGCCCTTGTGTCCATCCCTCTCACGGGGGACTTTCCTCTTTGTCATAGACCCTCTACGTCACCAAGCATGATGCCCCCTCTCCAGGGACTTCCTAGGGAAGTGGCTAGCTACTTTATTTAAACAGCAGCCACAATCTCTTTCATCTTGTTATATAAACATGTCTGGATGTACCCTTTCTTCCTTTCTGTTTACAATGGGGAACAGAAAAGAGGAACTTCATCGCATGGACATCTGCAAGACGGTTTGTGGGTCTAAAGGTGGTTTTGCCATGTGTTTGGCCCCAAGAGTTCATAGAGAGATGATGATGGTCTGGTTCTCCATTTGATCTCCTCTTCTCTGCTGAACTCTGTTCATCCCTCAGATCTCAGAGTAGATGCTGCCTCTCCTGCCCATCTTCCCTGGACCCTATATTTGGCCACAGTACACTCTCTTTCTGTAGTAACAGGTATCCCCATGTCTCCCAGCAACCCTGGGAACACAATGGTTATAGCACTCAGTTGATACCAAAAGGTGTGGATGCATTGGCCAGTCATTCTTTGGGAGAAAGAGGAGGCCATTTGTTTTTGTGGATCTTACAGCCTGGGGGAGGACAGTGTGCTTGTATTATGTCCTCTGGGGTTACTATGAGCTGAAATCAACTCCACTGGTGTGGGTGTGGCTTGAGTCTCTCACACGGGGGCAGTGACATAATCTTGTGTCAACTTGAGGATATTAAGAGTGAAGGGATGGACTCTAGCCTGTCAATCAGGTTACAGCCCAAGGATGCCTCCTTGTTAGCATGGCCTTCTTGTGAGAATTTAGGACCTTCCTCTCTTTCTCACTGGAGTTGTGCCACACGCACTCTTTCTCTGCTTCGATTTCCTGCTTTTGAGGCACTCTGAGAGCTGGAGGGGTCACATAGAGACCTGCGACAGCACTGAGACGCTTCCACCACCATTGGATCTATAAGACTTTGCACCCACTAGCCTATGATCTTCCTGTCTTTGGCATCATTGCAAATGGTTACATGAGTCTGAAGAGGAATTCATGGACTGGTATCAGCCATAGGGACTAACATTGGACTTATAGACTAGATCTGGACTGTGACGGGATGTTTTCTCAATATACAATTGACTTTTGGCATAAAACTCTGTCTCACACGCATATGGATGTCTCTGGATTTGTTTCTCTAGTCAACCAGGACAAACACACACAAAATACACAAATGTCTCCCAAGAGAAACTAGGCTGTTTGATTTCTGTCTCCCCATGGAAAGGCACACAGATGGTTCTTAGACATCATCGAGTCATCTCACACCCACAGGGACCTCGTGTACAATAGGACAGAACCCCGTCCAACCCTGTGCCGTTATCACAGGGATTGGCATGTTTGAGCCCATTCTTGCAGCCATCGGCACATCAGTCCATATCATGAAGGGTCTTCCCCTTTCTCTTCGACTCTCTCCTTTACCAAGTGTGGTAGTTACATAATTTGGTGTCAACTCGAGACTCTTAAGAGTGATAAAGGGACATGGGGGGGCGTATTTTTAAATACGTTATCAAGGGTTCATGAGGAGCTGATATCAAGGGCTCAAGTGAAAAGAAAATGTTTTGAAAATGATGATGGCAGCATAGGTACAAATGTGCTTGACACAATGGATGGATGGATGAGTGGATGGATGGATGGATTTTGATAACAGCTGTAAGAGCTCCCAAGAAAAACGATTTTAAAAAAAGATAGAGAGAAGGGGTAGAATTTAGTCTGCCAATCAGATTGCAGCTTGATGACCTCATTTGGAGGCACTATGGAGATAGGTAGCTTGTTGGAGGTGGGACACACTCACACTCCCTGTGAGAGTTTTCTGTTGACCAGCCACCTGGAGTTACCACCAACATGGCAGCCAGAGCCCTGGCGTTGGAGGAGCCATGTGGAGACCCCTGCCACTGCTGAGATGTTTCCACCACAACTGGATCCACAAGACTTTTCCATCCAATGGTCTGTGATCTTCCTGCATTTGGTGTCATTGCATGTGTTGTATGACTCTATAGAGGAATTTATGAATTTATAAACTGGTTATTAGACATACGGGCTAATACTGGGCTTATGGACTTGATCTGGACTGGACTCAAATATTTTCTTAATGTACAATTGCTTGCTTCTATAAAAAACCTTTCAGTGTCTCTGGACTTGTTTCTCTAGTCTACCCAGACTAACACATCAAGCACAGTATCCTTCTCTAGGAACTTGTCCCTCCTGATCACCTGTCCAAAGTACAGATGAAGTCTCACCATCTTTGAGTCCAAGGAGTTGTACATTCTCCAAGGCAGATTTATTTGTTCTTCTGTCTGTCCCCAGTGTAGTTAATATTCTTTTCCAACGCCATGTTCAAATATGCCAGCTGAGGCATCCGGACCCCCGCCATCATAGTAAGCATGCTGTTTTGTTTTGACAATCATTTTAGTGGGGGCTCTCACAACTCTTATTAAAATCCATCCATCCATTGTGTCGAGCACATTTGTACATTGGCTGCCCTCATCATTCTCAAAACATTTGCTTTCTATCAGATGCTCATTTTCCCCCTTCCCTCTCCACTCCCCCCTCCATCATGAACCCTTGATAATCTATAAATAATTATCATTTTGTCTTATCTCACACTGTCTGACATCTCCCTTCACCCACTTCCCTGTTGTCTGCCAGGGAGGAGGTTTTAAGCAGATCCTTATAATCAGTTCCCTCTTTCTACCCCACCCTCCCTCCACGCTTCCATACACTGTTTCGATTTATGTCTCCCATAATGGTCCATGCAAAAGGCTCCACTTGTAGGCTCCACACATCTGTTCTTCTGCACTAAGTTGAATCATGCCCCCAACAATGTCCTCTCCCTCCTCCCTGGGAGTCTTGTGCATCTGACCTCACAAGATGTGTTAGTCTGGGTAGACTAGAGAAACAAGTTCATAGACACCCATATGGAATATAAAGGAAAGTTGTTTTTTTTTTTTGGGGGGGGGGACATCACGGCTCTCCGGCGGTGGGAGTAGGAGGCCCAGCCCCACTGCTGGAATTGAACCTCCGTCCCAGTGGGCCGCAGTTCCGCGCACAACCACTACGCCACCGGGGCTCAGCCCTAAAGGAAAGTTTTATATACAAGAGGAATGGAACACTGAGAAAGCACCCCCACCCAGTCCAGTCCAGTTAGCCCATATGTCCAATACCAGTTTATAATATATCCTTCCAACTCATGAAGCACATGCAGTAAAGGCATCCTGGCGCTGGCAAGGGTCTCCCCATGGCTCCTCATTTCCAGAGGTCAGGGTCCATCAGCAGTATCCATTGGTGGTTAAAGCATCTCAGCACTGACAGTGGTCTCCACGTGACTTCTCCAACCCCAGAGGTTTGGCTCCATCAGGGCAAGCCCATGTGGCCTTTCCTCCAGCTCCTCCATTCTCCAGGAATCAGGATCTATCAGCTTACTGTCATCTCATCTTGTCAGTAGTTTGTCTCTCCAAGAGGCTGTCTCAAGTCTCTCTTCTCCAATTGGGAAATACCACGAGACTTCCCAGAATTCTCAGGAGAAAGCCATGCCTACGCAGAAGTCTCATTGGCTATCTCCAAAGTGACCAACTAGACTCCACCCCTACACTCCCAATCATGAAATTGATGTCAAGTCTATGACTACCACAGAAGACAAAAGAGACTTTGCAGAAGTAAGTCAAGGAAGGACCCAGAGCTGGGGAGAGGACTCTGGAGTGCCTGGCTGGGTCCAGCATACAGGCACACCTCACTTTACTGCACTCTGCCACCTCATGCTTTGTTGGCAACCCATCTTTAACACATTAAAGGTCTGTGGGCACCCTGAGAAAAACCAGTCTACCAACACTGTCGTCCAGACAGCCTGTGCTCGCACTGTGTCTCCATGTCTCATTTCTGGACGTTCTCACAGTGTCAAACTCTCTCTTTAAAAAAAAAAAAGAAAAGAAAATCCTTTGTTTATTATGATTAATAAGATACATTTGCTTTTTGAGAAAAGGTATATTTTTCTGCTTTAGGTTTCCCAATACATTAAAAATCATTTTAGTCAGGGCTGAACCCCAGTGGCGTAAGTGGTTGAGTGCGGGACTGCGGCCTGTGGGCTTGGTGGTTCAAATCCAGCGGCGGCTCTCAGGAGCAGCACTGGGTAGCGCCCACGACCATCAGAGGCAGTGATGCCCCCCCCAAAAAAATCATTTTAGTGGGAACTCTGACCACTAATATAGCAATCCATGATTCACTTAACTCAAGCATAATTGTACAATTGCTGCCACCAATAGTTTCAAAACATTTTCTTCTTGGACTCTTTGATATCAGTTCCCCTTTGTACCCACCCCTTACCCTCCAGGAGTCCTTATTATTATATTATATATTGTTATTTTTCTGCATCTTACACCATCCAATGTATCCATTCACCTTCAATTCTGTTATTAGTTCCCCTAGGGTATACAAGTCCCCATTGCTATAGATTTCCACTTGCCCCCCTTCCTGTACCCTCAGGGAATCATGATGGTGACAGACCCTTAGATCATGCTAATGCATACTCAGCTGATAACCAAACCTGAAACCAGACTCCCTGCCATGGTCAATGCCTACTCACAGCAAGCCCACTAGGTTTTCTGAGACTGTCACTGTTTATGGGGGTACAAAGCTGTGGCAGTTATATCATCTGGTGTCAACCTGAGAGGATTAAGAGTGAAGGGGTGGAGTTTAGCCTGTCATTCAGGTCAAAACTTGATGACCTCATTTGGAGACGCACAGGAGAGAAGCAGTTCACCAGAGGTCAGATACACTCTCTGCTCGTCTCCCTGTGAGACATTCCTGCTGACAATCCACATGGAGCTACACTGATGGAACCAGATCCCTGGAGCTGAGTGGTGTGGGCATACCCACCCACCCCAGTACCGAGCTGTTGCCACTGCCACTGGGTCCACAAGACTTCCCACCTACGAACCTGTGACCTCACTGCATTCGGCATCTTTGCATGTGTCGTGTGAGTGTGAAGAGGAATATAGAGACTGGTATTGGCAACATGGGCTAACATTGGACATATGGACTTGATCTGGACTGGGCAGGGATGTTTTCTTAATCTACAATTACTCTTTGATAGAAAGCCCTTCCTTATACATGCACGTGCATATATGAATCTGTTTCTCTAGTCACCCCAGACTAACACCAAAGCCCAGTCTTCTTTCTCCTATGGAGTTGCTGGTGGTTTTGAACTCCCAACCACACGGATCGTAGCCCTACCACGTAACCACTACACACAATACTCATCTGCACAGGGAGACCCAAACAATACGTGGATCACTTTATGGCACCATGCGATTTGTTACGGTGGTCTGGAGGCGAATCCATGATACCTCCAAGGCCTGCCTGCAACCATAAAGTCCAGATCCCTGGAGACCCCATGTGTCCCAAGTGGAATGGTGCCCCTTTCCCTGGCTTCCATCTTTGGCTCTGCTTGACGGGTCCCAGCTGCTAGCGTTGAGGGAGGCAGCTGAGTGCTCACAGATTGCAGGTGTCTTTCTCATGAGGATTCTGGAAACTTCCTCTCTCCCCCTATTTCACCTTCCTGTTGAAGGTCCACACTCAGAGAGCTGGAGGAGCCACAAGGAGACCCACGGCAACCCTGAGATGCTTCCCCTGCCATTGGCGCCACAAGACTTTCTACCCACCGGCCTGTGATCCTGCATGAGGCATTATGGCTTGTGCTGCATGAGTCTGTAGAGGAATGTATACACTCGTATCAGACATATAAGGGTTAATATCAGACTTAGGGACTTGACCTGGACTGGGCTGGGATGTTTTCGTAAAACAAAATTGCTCTCTTTGATATAAAACGCTCGCTTACACAATCATGAGTGCCTCTGGATTTGTTTCTCTAGGCAACCTGGCCTGACACACTGGAAAAATTCTGTCCCTTTTGATTTCCTATGACTGTTTCTTCTAAGGAGTATCGTAAGGAGGGTTACTATTCACTTTACAGGCTTGTTTTTTTGTTCAGCTGTCACTCACCCCACTTCCTCCCTGTTGCCTGTCTCTAGGCCTCCTTCTTTCCCAACCCTCTGAGTTGTGTTTGTGGGAAAAGGCTGCCCGTTGGGTCTTACGTGGCTGAGTATTCTAACACCAGGTCAGTGAGCTCAGTGGTGGACTTGAAAGACAAGGGTCATCACCTTGGACTCCCACCTGTCTCTCTCTGATCAGTTAAGCCTGGTTGAATGCTGTTTCATATTTCGTCTCCCATGCTATCTGGGACCTCCCACTGTTGGCTTTTATTTCTGGGGTATATGAAGAACTACTAGTCTTCATAGTAGCTTTTAATCATTGTGGGGTCCAGCCCACATCCAGATGGATCGGAAGGGATGGGTGTGTAATGGAGGAGAAGAAATGGAGAGGCAGACAAACATTTCAGGGTGCTCTGAGGACTGAGAAGAGAGTGTGTGTGGATGAATTCTTTATTCTCTAGCTTCAGAAGCTTGAGAGATCAGGCCTGACAGATCTGGGTGGAGGGAGGCCTTCACACTTGTGAGTTAGACATGAATCCCAACCACCTTCTCTTTTTAAAAATTATTTTACTGGGAGGCTCATACAACTCATCCCACAATCCATCCATCCATGACATCCACTGTATGTCAGACTCATTTGTACATTTGTTGCCATCATCATTCTCGAAACATTTGCTTTCTGCTTAAGCCCTTGGTATCAGCTCCTCAATTTTTCTCCTCCAATCACATTCTCATAACTAAGATTAAGCCCACAATATCCTCTCATCGGGGTGCTGCCTTCAAGTGACCTCTTACACACACAGGACTGATGGCTCTCTGGCCGGCAGCTTGATCTGTAGGAACAGACATGTTGCACGGGCTCTCCCTGCTCAGGGGACAGTCACTCCCCTTCACCTGCCCCCAGCACTGGTGTTGGGTCACTCCTCCAATAAACTCAGGGACCTCTAGGGTTAAGATACCTGCCCATTTTGTTACCTATGTGCTTACCTGTAATTAGGAAGCCAGGCTGCCTCGAGATTATATAAGTTCATGTAAGGATACATTTCCTCTCTTCTCTCAGACTTGGTTCCTGACATCGTGGAGGTGAACCCCAAAACTTTTATCTGCTTCTTCATTTCTTCCCTTCAATTACACAGCCGTCCCTCAGGACCCATCTGTATGTGGGCTGGATCCCACAAATCGTGTCCCAATCTCTGATCCTTAAAATCCACTCTTGAGCGTATAAGTTGCACAGAGTATCCTTCGAAGGGTCTGGAGACCTCAGCAGTGGCCCTCGACTGCAACAACGACGTCTGAGGAGTAGCTTGGGGCTGAAGGATGGAGCTCTTGCTTGACCTTTGGTTGCCCTGACAACAGTGTTATAATTGGCACCACTGAATTCCCAAGTGCTTGCAAGACCGTTCTGCCCCGCCAGCGGGGAGTAGTACCCACCGGCATGTTTTTCTACACTCCTGGAGGCGTGCGCTTAAAAGATTCTGCTAAGGTGAGTTTTAAGACTCTTGCTTCACTTCAGCCATGTTTTTGTTACATGACTCATAGCCACCCTTAGATACTGGAGAATGGAACACTGCCCACCGTGCCATCCCCATAACTGTGGCTAGGTTGGAATTCGCTGTTGAAACCATTGTGCCAATCCACCTAGTGGCGCACCTTCCTCTTTTGCACTGTTCTTC
The DNA here is from genome assembly GCA_004026705.1 of Nesogale talazaci. NCBI lineage: Eukaryota > Metazoa > Chordata > Mammalia > Afrosoricida > Tenrecidae > Nesogale > Nesogale talazaci. The sequence continues at coordinate 30,815 of PVJH01015735.1, read as the reverse complement.
TCCTTTATCAAGTATGATGTCCTTCCCAGGGAACTGGTCCATCCTAGATAGTATGGCCAAAGGACATGAGATGAAGGCTCACCATCCTTGCTTCTGAGGAGCATTTCACTTGCCGATGAAGGTCAAGGATCGCCGTCTTCAGTTTGGATTACAACTCCATATAAAGATGATCAACCCTTTTACAACGATATCCCTAGACATCACAATACATGGAGAGAACATCGAAGTTATCAAGGGTTTTATTTTATATGGATTCACAGCTCGTGGAAGCTATTGTCAAGGGAAAAAAATCTATCCTGCGGCACAAGTTCTCTTTAAAATGTCGAAGAGCAAGGATGTTGCCATCCTCATTTTCAATTTTTTTTTTTTTTAGGCATCACTGCCATCCTCATTTTCAAAACATGTTCTACTTGAGTTCTTGGTATAAGCTCCTCATTTCCCCCCTCCCTCTTCCACTCTCCCACTTTCATGAATCCTGATCAATGATATATTATTGTTATTTCATATTTTATACTGTCCATTGTTTCTCTTCACCCACATTTCTGTTACTGGTCCCTTTCATTGGGTGGGAGGTGTGCTATATAATCTTACCTTGTGATGGGTATTCAACTGTCAGTCTGGGTAGACTAGAAAAACAAATTCACAGAAAGTCATATATATATGAGAGAGTTTTATATAAAAGGTAAGTGTACATTCAGAAAGCATCCCAACCTAGTGCTGTCCAAGCCCATCAGTCCAACAATTGCCCATGTGTCCAACACCAATCCTCAATCTCACAAAACACACGCAATGATGCCAGCTGCAGGAGGAAAGTCAAACCAGTGAGCATGCCAGTATCTCAGCGCTGGCAGGGGTCTCCACCCAGCGGCTCCAGCACCTGGGGCTGCACAAGGGTAGGTCCATGTGGCTTCTTCTCAGGGATGTCTAGAGGGAAGTGAGCCTTGTCAGCTGAAGAGCAGGGAACTGGCTAAGGCAGCTGCACCCTGGTCCAACCATCGGAGAGTAAGAGACCTGAGAACTGAGCCATTTATCTCTCTGCCCTTCGGTTAATTTCACATGTGTCTATTGGCCAGGTTTGCAAGATAAACTTTAACTATCTCACCAACCTTTCTCTCCCTTTCCCCTCCCCAGCCCTCCCCCTACCCTTAGGATATTGCCACTCTCACTACTGTACCTGAGGGATTTATCTGTCTTGAATCCCATGTGTCAAGAGTGCTTATCTGTACCAGCGTGTTCTTTGGTCTAGCCAGATTTTCAAGATATAACTAGGTCATGGAAGTAGGTGAAGGAGTGGAGGGGCAGTGAGGAGAGCATCCAGGAACTGGAGGAACGGTGTGTGATGCGTCGGTGCTGGTCTGATCCGTGGTTGAATCATTTGCATGACTCTTCTTGACATGACGTAACTCTAGAATTGTATGATAGGTGGGTTATATCCCAATCAAACTTTTATTTAAAAGGGGAAAGAGCTGAAGCACCTCTGTCATCCTCAGCTCTGACAGAGCTCCGGCCTTCAAATGTTCCTTTGGCAAACCCCCAGAAGTGTAGGACTTTCCAGAAGACCAGAGAGCCAGGTTTCTCTAAAAGAAATGCAGTTGCCATACTCAGAATTTCAATGAGTTCAGCTACAGCCTTCCTTTGGGCCAGCCAGGCCCTGGATGGGGATTTGACTCTCTATCTCTTCAGGGCTCATATTCTGCGTGCATTCAGCTGCTTGCCTTGCAGTGAGAAGGTCTGAACTCTGAGGACGATGAGCCAAGTCTGTGGGAAGTGCATGAGAGGGTGTCACAATCAGCAGTGATCATTTCCTGCTGTCATTGACTTGGAGAAGAGGCGGTGGCTATGTCACTACAAGACAACCAGAAGCCCAGAGCAGCACAGTTACAGTGCCCTCTGAAGCACTTACGGTGCCCTCTGAGGCTCCGAGGACTTCTCAAGCCACAGAAACAGTTGGGCTGAAGCAACATCATTGGAAGAGGTGGAGGGACCCCGCCATGACCCCCTGGTTTCTGTTCCTCTTTTGTTTTGGTAAGTCTTTGGGGGCATAATGTGAGGCCGTGGTGGGTTGGGAGGGAGTTGATGAAGCTTGCAGGGGGTAGGTGACAAATGGAAACCAAACCCAAATCCCATCCATGGCTCCCATGTCCATTTGACTTGATAGGACAGAGGGAGCTGATGTCCGTAAACATACAAGAGGATTAGAGCATGTTGTGCTGTCAGGGACTGTCAAGTGGGTGTGGACGCCCACTGACCGTCGAAGTCGGTGGTACGAAGCATTGCCTTGCGATTGTTATGTTGGAGCCCATCCTGGCAGCCGCTGTGTCAATCTGTCACGAGAGCCTTCCTCTTTTTTGTTGACCTTCTGTTCCCTCCAGCATGACATCTTTGCCCAAGAACTCATTTCTCCTGACAATATGTCCAAACACGGGTGAGAGAGTCTCACTTCTAGGATCCTTCGGGCTGTACGTCTTCCACGACAGGCCTGTTTGTCCTTCTGGCTCTGCCCAGGATCCTTTCAACCCCCTTCACCGGCCCCATGAGAACATCAAGTTCTGATGAGGTGTGGCCACCGGCTGGTTGGAGCCGCTGCGTGATGCAACTCCTGAGGCTTGGTCAGGTACTGAAAGGTCGCCAGTTTCAACACAACCAGAAACATCTCTGCAAACAAGACCTGGCGGTCTGCTTCCAAAAGACTCCCAGCCCCGAACCTGCAGGGACACAGTCCTCTGCACACACGTGGGCTGGCTGTGGGTCACAATCAACGCAAAAGCAACGGACGCAAGGATTGCTTGTAGACTTAGACCCTCTTCTTCCCAGGGTCTCCAGGATGTGAATGAGCGTTAGAGAAGCGTCAGAGTGACCAGCCTCTGACATTATCGTCACAGGTCCGGTAGGCGCAATTGTATGCGATAATGATTAATGATTGTAGAAAAGTCATAGAAAATAAAAAAGAGGGAAATAACGGAGTCAGACACATTTCATGGTAGCATGTGCACCTCAGCCCCGCTGGGTGGTCCACATGGAGAGAGAGACCTTTATTACTTACTGAGGCCTTTTTCTATCTTTTCTGGGATGTGCAAGTCTCCAAACTCCAGGTAAGGGCATATATCACAGGAAAGGGTGATGCAATGGATAATACACTGATGGGAGGGGTGATTGAGGGACATACACATGAAAAGAAAGGGAGGTTATTGAGGTCCCCATGTGACAAGATGGGAGGACCTAAGATTCATGATAACGGAGACCTAACCTTGATTGCCCTTGGGCTGGAAATTTAGCTAAAGCTTTAGGGGGAAGTGACCCATTGTCCTATCAGCAGGGAGTCAGCCCTATCTTTTGTGGGAGGGACAAAGGTCCTTGGATAGCTGAACCTTTTAGGGAGAATAACTAAGCTTCTGACCTCCCACCAAATGCTGACAAATGGTGATTAATATTTGCTTAATATTGTGGAGGAAACAGTGCAGATAAGCCCTATCTTCATCCGACAGAGAAGGCTCAAAGGCTCGGGTCCAGCCATGTGAGGTCCAGCCTCATGACTGAAAGCAGCCCGAGGGGGGTGGGGGCTGTGCCATGGAGGGAGCACAAAGAGACAGACACAGCATGCACGATGCTTCCATTTCCAGAAATCAGGAACAAGAGAAAGAGAGCAAATCCATTCTCCAACACGTTTATAGAGTCTTCACACATGCCGGGCCTGTCAATCGCACACATGACAAGGTAGGCAGTGTCTTAACCTTAGATGTCTCTGAGGTCCTGGGGAGACTAACTCAAGACCTGTATTGGAGGCAGGCAGCAGGGTGTCGATGGCTCTTTGAACAGAAAAAAACGATAGAACGGATTTGTTCTTAGAGAGAGGGAGCCTTCAGTGCACAGTGAGCGGCCCTATGCTTGTAAAAGGCATTTAAAAATACTTTTATTGGGGGCTCTTACATCTCTTATCACAGTCCTCTGTGAGGTCCTCTGGTGCATCAAGAACACTGGCACATGGGCCGCCATCATCGTTTTCAAAGCATTCTCTTCCCTCTTGAACCCTGATATCAGTTCCTCATTTCTTCCCCTTCCAGCCCCACCTGCCCTCCCTCACGAACTCTTGATAAATGATAGATTATTTTTTCGCTCTCTTATGTCCACTTATCTGTTATTGATCCCTCTGGGAGGGAGCTCTAGGTTGATCCTAGTGACCGATTCCTCCTATCTTCCCCACCCACTCCCCTAAACACCCTGGTATCTCTACTCTCCTTGTGGCCTCTGAGGGGCTTATCTATGTTAGAGGCATCTTTAAGTAGCACCATTATGGGGAGAGGGGGATATTATGAGGATGATTTTTAATCTGGAGAACGTGACTAGGAACCATCTCTATCTCACAGAGGTGAAGGCTCTCCTCCACCAGCATCGGCCTTCCAGACTCTGAATTATGAGCGCAGACAATTTGCCCACAAACATTCTCTTCCCAGTCCCAGTTCCCCACAGGGCTGTGATATTCTCCTCCAGGTTCAGGATTTAAGAGACAATTGGGGCGAGAATACCCTCCTCATACAGGCTCACTGCGATTGAATCCCGTGTCACAGCACGAGTTAAACTCATTGCACCTTCCTTAGAAACGTTCTGGGGATGACGGCCCATCCCCCTACATTCTCTACTGCTGCTGTCACAGCCATACCATAAGGGGTGGTTTTCACGAACAGAAACTTATTCTCTCACTGTTTAGGAGACTGATCGTCCATAGGCCGGGTGCCAGATCCAGGGGAGGACTTTCTATCACCGTTGGCTCTGGGGAAAAGTCCTTGTCTGTTAGAGAAAACCCACCTCTAACATCCGTGGGGGTCCGTAGGTGCAACTGCATGGCAATAGTACATAAAGATCATAGTAAGGTAGGAGAGAAGATAAAATAAAATAAGACACATTTTATGGTGGCATGTTCACCTCTGCCCCTCTTTGTGAGGAGGAGGAGAGATGTGTATTTCTAACCACGGCTTCAATGTCTTTAGGGGGCGTGCAAGCCCCCTGATTGCAGGTAATCACCTATGTAACAAGAAGGGGTTATGTCATAGGCAGTACAAGCCGTGGGAGGGTCTCTCTAGGGGTGTACACACAATAGGAAAGGGAGAGAATAGGGGTACACATGTGATTAGATGGAAGATACTGGATACAAGACGGAAGCCAAACCTTGGTCCTCCTTGAGTTGGCGCGACCTTGTCTCTGGGCTCTCACTCCTTATCAGAAGAACATGGGCCTGACTTCGGGTGGAACAGATTATAAGTTATCTGATTGCCTCAGATGGCTGATAACCCCCAGGGAGGATAACCTCTAAGCAGCTTGCACTGACCTCCAAGGGTATAGTCATTTACCATGTGATACAATCAGCGTCTTAGGTTTGACATGTATTTGGGGAAGACAACCTAGGGAAAAACCCTTTTGCACCCAACATTTATCTCCTTTCAACATCCTGGGCCTGCATGTTATCTTGTTATCCATCTTATCTTGTCACCCATCTTATCTCGGATCTAGGAGGTTTGTTGGTTTTGTTTCTCCAGAGAACCCAGGCTAATAGGACATCCTCCGTCCACAGAAAAGGCTCAACACGTCTCAAGCCTGAATTTCATTCACAGAATTGTAAGCTATGAGTGGGCCGGAGGAGAACCTTCATCCCACAGGCTGATGTGGCAGTGAGGGAGTTGAGGTTTGGCCCCCGAGAGAAACATGACAGCCTCAGGACAGAGGATGAGGGCACGTATATGGTACACACAGCCAGCAAGTCTTGAGCGGTGGTGGAACTACCTTGCTGCAGAGAGAGTCATCTCTCTTGCAGCTTGGAGCAGAAGTCACTAGACCTACTCTGGTTTCTCTTCAGATTGTAGAAGAACAGGAAAAGGAGAGGCAAGGCAAAAACCAAACCAGAGATAGATAAAAAAGATGGCTGTGGTGGTTATAGTAACCATAACGCAAGCCAAACCCCATTGAGTCAGTGGGTTCTGACCCATAGCAAGCCTGAGGTATATGATTTTATATATCACAGCAAGTCTATGGTACATGGTATCTGATTTATCAATCATCGAGAACCTGTGGTATGCAATTCCATATACCAGAGCAAGTCTATAGTATATGGCATACAATTCTGTATTCCATAGTGAGCCTGTGGTATATGGTATATGATTCTACATACCTTATTGAGTTTGTGGTGTACAGCAGGACCTGTGAGTGTTCTAATGTTGCATTTGTTACAGAGACTGTCTGTCTCACCTCTTTCTCCTGAGAGCCATTGGGCTGGTGTGGGGGTGAAGGTGGAGCGAGGAATCAAGTCTCCAATCATTTGGCAAGCAGTGGAGTGCTTTCACTGCTGCACCACCACCCACATCCAAACCCAAAGCCACCCCACTGGGTGATCCCAGCCCATAGCAACTCCACAGGACAAAGCAGGCCCTGATGATCTCAGGGCCAAATCACAGGATACCTCAGACAAAGAAGACAGAGATAACAGAGAGATGAACAGCTTCTGGAGAAGAATGGCAAGGGCTTCAGATATTGTGACATCATGGGGGGCATCATGATGCTTGTTGGCATCACGTTGATTCCAAACCATGGCAGTAATAGAGGAGAGAGCAGACACTCTACCCCATAGGCCTTCCCAGTTGGTAACTGTGTTAGTCTGGGTCCCTCAGAGAAACAAATTCACAGAAACTTACGTGTATAAGCAGAGAGAGTTTCCCAAGCCCACAAGTCCAACATGAGCCCACAAGTCTGACACCAACCCATAGAGTCCTCCTCCATCTCACAAAACACATGCAATGATCCTGACTGCAGAAGAGAAGCCAAATTAGCTAGGGTGTTAGCATCTCCGCCCTGGCAGGCGTCTTCACATGGTTGCTCTAACACCCAGAGCTACACCAGGGTAGGTCTATGTGGCTTCTCCTCAGGAGTGTCTCCCAGGAAGTGAGCCTTGCAAGCTGAAGCAGGAAACTGATTAAGGCAGTTGCACCCTTGTCTAACCATCAGAGAGCAAAAGACTTGAGAAGACCTGAGAACTCAAAAGGCGAGGCTCACTGAGCCATTTATCATCTCTCTACCCTTCAACTAATTCTACATGTGTTTATTGTCCAGGTTGACATAATGGACCTTAATTATCTCAGTCATCATGAAAGCCGACTGTCTTACCTTTTCTTCTGAAGGGTGACTGCTGGACTTGAACATCTTATCTTTTGGTTAGCAGCTTTAGTCTCTGAGACACCAGAACTCCTTGGGCACGATGCTGGTGCAGTTAGGGGCTGTGGAGGGGGCTCTAATTCCTAGTGAATTTGTGTGCAACAGAACGAGACCTTGCCTTGTCGTGCACCAGCCTCAGTCATTTATTTTATTTTATTTGCATTTGAGGCCCCTTGTTGCTGCCCATGTGCTAGATCTTCTCACCCTCTTACTTACTGGCCCCTGACTTCCTCTTCCTCACAGGCCCTTTCCTCTAAACTTGAAGCCCTTCCCCAGAGATTAGTCCCTCCAGATAACTACAGCACATGAGATGAAGTCTCATCAACCTAAATTCCAGGGAGCATTCGGGATGGACTTTCTCCTTGAAAGATTTTGTGTCTCTTTCCGGTCATCCTCCATGTGATCAGAGGAACTAGAGAAAGCAAAACAGAACCACGCAATAGAGGAACCGTGTGGTTGACAGTCATGGTTCCAGGAATATCGACATCGTAATCCTGTTGCAACTGCACTAGATAAATGAAGCATGTGTGTTGTGTTCATCGAGTCACTCGGCGCCAATTTGTCAACGACAACCAATACAAGCTGCCAACAGATGTTGAAGACAGAGGGCAGGAGGCTGGGACCGCTGGTGGATAGAGCCATGGGAGGAAATCACAGGAAAATGTCGAAAGAGTCAATGGGTTCATTTCACTTGAGCCCACAATCCATGCTCACCAGAACCAGCAGTCAAGACATCATGATCATCTACTGCAGAGGTTCCCAAACTTATATTGTCTCCTGTCCTCTTAAAAAAAATTCCTCATGACCTCCTTGGCAATGAAAACCTTTTGTACTCCAGCCCAGAATGCAGGATAAAGTGTACGTATCTTCTCTGACGATGCCCTTAGATCATTTCACGCACCACCAGGGGAGTGGTGGGGGGTGGGCGGTGGCACCCACTTGGGGAAACTATGATCTATTGCATTGAGCAAATCCACAGAAGAGGCCTCTTTACAGAACCGAGGAGTGCCTGACCCAAACCCATCACATTTTCATTCTTCTCTTATGCATGTAGGGAGCTGGACATACAAAGAGCTGGACATACTGAAGAATGGACGCATTGAAGGATGTTGTAGGGGATGCTAATTGACTGTAGCAGGCGCTGCCAGGAGGACACATGCACAAGCCTTGAATGAAATAGCGCCAAAATGTTCCTCAGATGTTATCTTGGTACAGTAGATGGTGTGTTAGTCCAGGTTGACTAGAGAAACACATTAATAGATACTCCTATATATATAAGAAAGAGTTTCATGTAATGGAGAAATTATATATTGGGAAGCATCCCAGCTCAGTCCAGAGCAAGTCCACAGGTCCGATACCAATCTATCAATTCCTCTTCAGACTCACGCGACACATGCAATGACGCTGAATACAGCACCATCAAGGACAATGGGTGGAAAGTCTTGTGGATCCGTGACGGCGGATGCATCTCAGCACTGGCAGGGGTGACCCTTTCGGCTCCAGAGCTCTACCAACACAGCTCCATGTGTCTTGTCAATGGGAATGCCTCCCAGGGAGTGAGAGTGCCCCATCTCCAGCTAGCCATTTATCTCCGCAGTACCTCCAAATGAGGTCATCCAGCTGCGACCTGATTGATAGGCTAACTTCCAGCCCTTCACTCTTAATAGTCTCACGTTGGCACCAGATGATGGCACAGCCACAGAAGATCAGCCAAACAGAGGAAGGCTGGCAGCGGCAACTTTGAAGAGATGGATGGACACAGCGGCTCCAACACTGGGCTGCCAACTGGGCTCCCAGTCATGATTGGGTGGATAAGTTCGGGAAGGGACAATGGCTCTCTTGCTTGTAGGCGAGGTTTCTGTGAGTCTGAATCCACATGATGGCCCCCGACAAGAACAACAATAATGTTCTCAGAAAGAGATTCTGTGAAGTGAGGGAAGGTGGGGGGAATCACTCAGGGACTAAGGTATGGAGCATATCACTCATGGAAGATTCTTTTACAGGACTGGGTCTTGGCCATGGAGTCAGGACTGAAAGTGGTGAGTGTTTCATCCATTAAACCCACCTGGATCCTTCACCCCAGTTTCCTCCCTCCTGCTTCCCCTCCCTCACTCGGATGTTCTGAGAGCATGGTGGGTGTCTGACACTGCCCTGGTCTCTGCTTTCCTTCCAGAATCACTTCCCAAGCCCAGCCTCAGCGTCCTTCCTGGGAGCAATGTGACTCTGAGGTTGGTCCTTCCTGGGAGCAATGTGACTCTGAGGTGTGAAGCTCTGATCAAGGACGTAAACTTTGGTTTCAACAAGGGAAAGCAGTTTCAGCATAACTCACAGGCACCTGGTTCTACAGCGAGCCAGGCTGAATTCACCCTCACAAATATACAGCACTGCAAATCTGGGAAGTACACATGTTATTACTCCAGTAGACAGAAGCCCTGTGGATTCTCACTGCCCAGTGATGAAGTTCTCCTGCTGGTTACAGGTGAGGGGGGGCAGGGGGGCACTCTGGAATGACACAGGGATTTCTTTGGGAGAGGGACTGTTAAGGGAGGAGTCAGAGGTAGAGAGGGAAATGAGGGGCTGTATCTCCAATGTGGTGTGGTGTGGTGTGGTGTAGTATAGTGTAGTGTGATGTGTGGTGTAGTATATGTATTTAATGTGGTGTCATGTAGTGTGGTGTGGTATATGTAGCATGGTGTAGTGTGATGTGGTATGGTGTATATCATGTGGTGGAGTATAGTGTAGTAGGGTGTGGTGTTTTGTGATCTGGTGTGGTGTGGTGCTGTGTGAGTGATGGTGGAGAGAGACAGGTACAGAATCTGAACCTTGCTTTCCCCCAGAACTCAGGAAAGGCATGTCCTTTCCCAATATCAGGAGGAAGCGTGTGTGTGTGTGTGGGGGGGTAATTTTCTTTCTGACCCTTCATGAGGACTCTCTGTCAGAGGAGTAAGGGTGAGGGATAAGCAGAGACTTCTCACCTGACCTCTGAGCCTCCCTTCTCTACAGGAAGTTTTCCTAAGCCTGTCCTCAAAGTTCTTGTGAGACCTAATGTGACTGCAGGAGAAAACGTGACTCTGGATTGCAGCAAGTTGAAGAATGAGGTCACGTCTCTGAAGTTTGCTCTGCTGAAGGAAGGCACCTCAGAGCCCATCAAGGTGCAGAGTCAACAAGGGGCAGGGGCACTGTTCCTCCTTCAGAACGTGTCCATCAGTGACTCTGGGAAGTACAGCTGTGCCTACTTCCAGGATGAACCCCCTTTCATGACCTCCCACATCAGCGACCACCTTGAGATCTGGGTGACAGGTGAGGTGTGGGCCATTGGGAGAATGACAGCTGGGTCACCTGCCGGTCCTCCTTCCTGAGGGGGCATCCTTCAGGGAGGATATGTCCTTGCCAGACTTTAAAGCCTGGGGGGGAAAATCACTCAGGGAGGAAGGAGCTGGGGCCAGCATGCTGGAATAATGAAGAAGACCTGTGATGAGAGAGGGGAGCAGGCAGGGCAGAACCATAGAATTGATTAGCAAACTGTGGACAGTGAGTGGGTGCAATTGGCTTCAATACCTAAAAGGAAGGATTGGGTCTCCACCGAGAATCTTCCCTTGCCAACACTGGCCTGTGTTCTCTGTGTGTCAGCCTCATTCTGTGGCACTCTGTACTGTCCCTCTATTGAGGGGGAAGAAAGCCTGACTTTCAAGAGCCGAGTCCCCTATCTCATAAACCCCATTATGGAGGAGGACAAAGTCTGGTCTTCTCAAGGAAGGAGAGTCAAGGGCATGTTGAAGTCTCGTGCCACTGCCTGGAGCCATCACCGACAACTGCTGTGTTGTTGTTGTTGTTGTTGTTGTTGTTGTTGTTCTCTGGTGCCAACAAGTTGCTTCTAACTCATCGTGACCGGATGCACAGCAGAAGAGGCCCGGTTCTGTATCCTCTTCACACTCCTTATGGTGGAGCTCACTGTTGCATCCACTGTAGTGACCTATCTCCTTGAAGGTTTCCTTCTTCTTGTGCTCCATTTCCAAAGAGCGATGGTGGGGCTGTGGTTGTGTGTTGGGTTACGATGCTGCTAGTGGGCGGTTCAAAACCAAGAGCAGGTCCTCGGAAGAAAGACTGGGCTTTCTCCTCCCGTGACCAGCTAGAGTCTCAGAAATCCAGAGGGAGTCAGCACTGACACGATGACAGTGAGTTTTCTACCCTGGTAAAGAGTGACAGTCTTGGAAACCCACAGGGACCTTATGAGTCAACACTGACTCCATGGCAATGATGGAGTCCACTTTCCCAAGCATGCTGTCTTCTTCCTGCAGGGACGGGTCTCTCCCATCATGCCTCACGTCTCTCCATCCTCACCTCTAAGGAATAGTCTTGCTGTCTTTCTTACAAGAGAGACCTGTTCTTCTGGTAGTCCGAAGTATTTTAAGAACAATTCTGTGGGATACCAGCCAAGACGAGACAAGATAAGACAAGACAATAGGGTCTGATTTCTCTAGATGGCTGATGAATCTCAGCAAGACAACCTTTAAGCAGCGGACCTCCAGATGTATAGTGTATCTTAACAGCGTTTCAGGCTGAAAGTATTGGTAGAATATTTCAATTTCTTCATCATTGGCTTTAGTGATTGGCATGCAAATTTGAATAATAGTTATTGTAACTATTTTCTTGTAGGCGTTTATGTCCTATCAAAGACAGCATTGTACTTCATGTTAGATCTTGAAATGTTCTTTTAATGATGAATGCAATACCTTTCCTCTTGGTTTGTCATTCCTAGCATGGTAAGCCATAAGACCACCTGATTGTCTGCTTCACATTGGCCAACACTGGTCATTTCAGCTCACAAATGTCTACTGTATCAATCTTTATGCGTTCTGCGGCCCACGGGCTTGGTGGTTCAAATCTAGCAGCAGCTCTCCAGGAGCAAGGCTGGGTAGCTCCCACAACCACCAGAGGAGAGTGATGCCCCCCAAAATCTTTATGCATCCCATATCATCTTTTGGGGGGGCATCACTGCCTTCTGATGGGAGTGGGAGGCCCAGCCTTGCTCCTGGAGAGCTGCTGCTGGATTTGAACCACCAAGCCCATGGGCCACAGTCCGGCACTCAACCACTGCGCCACTCGGGCTCAGCCCTCCATATCATCTTTGATGGCCTTCACTTTTCCTCAATTCATACTTCATTCTAGATTGATAATTCCAAGTTCTGGTTATTGATAGATATCTATAGCAGTTTCTTCTTATTTTGAGTCATGCCCCACCAGCAATACTGAAGGTTTTACTTCCTCCATGTCATTCAGTTGACTCCACTTTGGGAAATAAAGAGCCTGGCTCTTCCTCAGTCATAGTTTGAGTGCCTTCTAATCCTCAATCATAGTTTAAGTGCCTTCCAATCCCAAAGGATTCATCTTCTGGCAGGCATTAGATCTGGCAATGTTCTATTACTACTCGTAAAGTTTTCAGTGACTAATCCCTCAGAGTGGACAACCTACTGCTTCTTCACAGTCTCTTCTTAATCCGGATGCTCTGCTGAAGCCTGAGATCTGTTCCTCTTGAAATCTGGAAGACCAGTGCTATAGCTTCCCACATCCAAGAAACATGCAGGTCACCACATCACAACGAAGTGACAGACACGTGAGTGCTGTTGCTCTTGGCGTCAACTTCCATCGACCTGCTGAACAACGGAAGGAAATGCGGTCGGTCCTGATCCATCCTTCCAGTGGTTGCTGGGCTTGAGCTCGCTGTTGCAGCCACTGTCTCAGTCTGCCTCGTTGAGGGCCTGACTCCCATCTACCCTGCCAGATGGAAAAGCTGACGGGTCCCCACGTTAGAGCTTCGGACACCCTCTTGGCGTGGCCCGACCCAGCCCTTGGGTGGGAATCAGAAAGGCTACGACTTCCAGAGCCGTTCTAAGGAATTCCCTGCGTCACGAGAAGGAATCGCTGAGCTCCTTTCACATCCTGTGTTTCCCTCAGACTCCTGGTTCTCTCTTGGGGATAATTTTGCCACCCGACAGCCCTTGTCAATGTCTGGGGGCCTTTGTAGGATCACGACGAAGCGGGTCCCTCCTGGTACCTGATGGGTAGAGACAGAGCTGCTGTCAAACATCCTACAGCACGTTAGTCAGTTCCCCTCCCCAATAAAGAACGAGCTGGCTTTGAATGTCGGGGCCGCTTTACACGCGTAACAATGAGTACAACGAGGAGAATGTTCTCAAATGATTGGCGTAGTGACCGTCCGACGCTTCTCGATGTGCTTGAACTGTTGGCTTGGGTGATCTGTGGATGAAGCGTCACTAAACCTGCTTAAGAGCAAACAAACGAATGTCAGTAGTGCCGAGGTTGACAAACTCTACTGCATTTACGAAAGCGAACTGTATCCTCCTCAAATACTTGTTGGAATCCTGACCTGTGGATGCTAAGAGTCCTGGTGGCACAATGGTTACCTTCTAGTCTGCTAATCAAATGGCCAGTAGTTTGAACCCACCGAAAGATCTGACAGTGTGTCCCCAGAAGATGACAGCCCGGGAAACCCATGGTGGGACAGGTCTGCTTTGTCGCAGAGGGCTGCTGGAAGAGCCCTGGTGGCATCGTGGGTTGCATACGGGACTGCCAACGGCAAGGTCAGTCCCAGCTTCTCCTGGGGAGAAAGATGAGGCTTCCTGCCCTCGTAAGACTGGACCGTCTCGGACACCCAGAGGGGCTGTCCTGTTTGTGGGGTCGCTCACGGTGGAATGGACTCCGTGGCAGTCTGAGTTGACGGCGGCGGCGTACCTGCGAGATTGCTTACAGCTTCTGAAAATGCCCGAGACCAGCGTGGTCTCCAGAACAACGGGAATCTGCTGGCTGGGAGGGCTGAGCTGAGCGGAGAGGAGAGGAGGAGCTTGTACCCAGCGTCTCGTCTCACTTACCCCTGAAAGCTGAGAAATGGAGAACTGCTGTGTGTTCAGATACCACAGGAAATAGAGGAATGGAGCCATGGGGGAGTCGATTGCGATCCTGCCAGTCCTGCTTTCGATTGGGAAGTCCAAGGCTGAAGGAGAGGGTGATGGGCGGGTGGTCTTCAGACTGAACCAGTTGGAGTCCATTAGACGGCCCTGCATGGGAAGACTCGGAGTCAGCAAGAAATGAGCCCACTGAGGCACCAGCAGCAAATCCAAACCCACTGCCTTTGATGCCATGCGGACTCACAGTGACCCTCTAGGATCGGGTCAAGCTGCCTCTGCGTGTCTCCAACACTGTCCCTCTTTTTAAAAGTCATGGCTATTGGGAGTGAGCGTGTTAGATAACCTGACATTCCGCAGTTCCGTCACATCCGTCAGTATTGCTGCGCCTACCACAATCAGTTTCAAAACATGTTCTTTCTCCTTGAACTCTTCAGCTCCCCTTGGCTCCCTCTTTCCACGACCATACCTCCCCCCCCCCCAGAAATCCTTATTCTCTCTCTTTTTTTTTCCATACTCAACTCACACAATCCAATATATCCACTCGCACACAGTTCTGTTCTTTGAATCCGTCAAGGGTGGTTATGCAGAGACTGTAACTCTTTTTCACCCCGACTGTAAGTCTTAATGAGGACAAAACACCCTCTTCTTGCTCTTGAAATTAGATGGGGTTTATTCGAGCGCGACGTTTGAGAATTGAGGAGCCCCAAACCATATCTGGAAAGGCATTCCACCCACCATCAGCAGAAGTTGGCTTAGAGTGACAAGAGTCAGAGGCAAAAAGCTTATGCCCGATTGGCTAACACGATTGACTGTCAAGCCACTGCCAGTATCTCACTGGTCTCTGAAGGGGGATGGATTGAAAGGAAAACTCAGCTTGAATATCGGTGAAGACACGTCTTGGGGGGTTGTCGTCAACTTCACCACCGACACCGCTGAGTCAACGCACAACGGCATTTTCATTTCGCCTTCACGGACTCACAGCGGCCCAGGGGGCTGGTGCTCCAGGGGGCTGTCAGTGATTGGTCTTTGGAAGTGGATTGTCAGGATTTCCCTGGAGGTGTTTCTGGATGGACTCTGACCTCCAACCTTTCAGTCAGCAGCTGAGTGCATCAGCAATGCCCTCCGCCCAGGGCTTCTCTGCCCTCCACCCAAGTTTTGTGCTTTGGGGAGCTCCCGAATGTTGCAACATGATGGTAGGCAGTGAGGATGCTTTATGGTTACTCTGTGCTAGACTTGGTTCCTATCAATAGCAGCACCAAGTCCAACAGAAGAAAACATGACCGGGTCCTCCACCTCCGCAGAAGGATCCTTATGTTTGAGCTTGTTAATGTGGTCCCTTTGCCACCCTTCCTCATCGAGGGTCTTTCTCACTGACCCTCTATTTTACCAAGCATGGTGTCCTTTGCCAGGGACTGGACCTTACTGATACCATGTCCAAAGTATATGAGGCCAAATGTCCCCGTCCTTCTCGCTCCTAAAGAGCATGCTGACTGAACTTCTTCCAAGAGGGATTTTGTTATTCTGGTCCTCAACTCTCCTGCCACCCAGTCAATTCTGATTCATAGCGATGCTATGAAAGGCTTCCAATCTACGCAGGGCAGGAAGCTTCACCTGCAGTGTGAGTGATCAACAGCGCAGGGCAGCGCATAACCCACTAGGCCACTAAGATGACTTTTCTAGCAGCTCCTGGTACTTCCAATATTCTTCATCAATATCATAATTCATAGACACCCATTCTTCTTCAGGTTTCCTTATTCAGGGTCTGGTTTTCACAGGCATACAAGGCAATTGAAAATACTATAGCTTGGGTCAGGTGCACTTTAGTCCCTCAAGTTTCCACTTTGCTCTTGAATCCATTAAAGAGGTCTTCTGCAGCAGTATGCCCCATGCGATACATTGCTTGATTTTCCCTCCCTCTTTTTTGGTGCTGTGTGATTTCTTGACTGCAACTTCCATGGGTGTTGATTGTGGGAACACGCAGGAAAGTGAGGGTGGTGGAGGCAACCAACCATGCACACAGACTCCGGAGATCAGGCTTGATGGCACAGACCTTACTTTATTGCAGCTTTTGCAAGGCTTACGTATGTTTTATTGATCAATCAGACAACTTCTTTCACATACTTCCTGCTTTTTAAACACATCCTTATAAAAGTATAGGTTTGCAGCATGTAAAATGATAGGGCCCCACACTGTGGGCTATGTAAACAAGGTGTTTTCAGCTGAGTTATATAAATTAGGTGTAACTGGCTGAGCAAGCCTGTTCAATAGTCTTATAAGACCATTTTGCCCAATTATTACAGGACCAACCACTCAATCATATTGCAGGACACTACTGTCCAATCGTATTAAAAGGCAACACTGCCAAATTATATTACATAACCTTAGTCATACTATGGGGAAGCTAGAAGTTTTCTGATTCTAGCTGTGTTTCAGAGGTCAAAGCCAAAGGTTATCAGGATAGCTGGTCTGGGATCTTATTTGCCTCGAGACGGGGGTTTTTCCAGGAGTCATGGAAACGTGGGATACCCAGCAGCTTTGCCCTGACTCGAGACCAGAATATTCCAGGAGACTTGGAAGGGTGGGTTCCAGGTACCTAAGGGTGTAGATTACTATCCAGCAGCTTCAAGACCACTCCAGGAGTCACAGCAACATCCTGCACTTTCTACATCACCCCCACCCCCCTCCAAATCCACAGGTCCTGCCAAGAACCCCCTACAGGTGTTGACTGTGGGTCCGAGTAAATTGGAGCCCTGGACAAGAGCGATGTCCACACATCACGATGTTGTCCATGGCGTGGGTCCATGACTCTGACGTATAAGAAGTTGGAAGTCCAAGTTCAGGCCACTAGGTCTAGGGGAAGCTTTCTTTCTCTGTGACTCTGGGGGTTGTTCCTTCCCTTCTTTTAGTTTTGCTACTTAATTCCTTGGCTATCTTTCCCTGGCATTATGTCTTCTCCTGGTTTTCACTTGCTTCTGACTTTAATCTATTGTGGTTTTTACACTGCCACGGAGGCAAAGCGGTCTGGCACTGTTAACATGACAGAGCCACAAATCAAAGGAACAGACTAAAGAACTCAGAAATGCATCCCTCTACCTACAGATACAGGGCTAAAAGCATTAAGCGGGGAAAAGAGAGTCTCTTCAACAGATGGCATTGGCAAAATTGGATTGCCATCCACAGAAGACAGAGACAGGACCCATACCTCATCCTGCAGACAAAGTTAAACTCAAGATAGGTCAGAGACCTGAATACAAATCCGAGAGTTATAAAGATCCTCAGTGAGAAAATAAGGACGCTTCTCAGGGTCCTCTTACAGCGCATTGGCAGACATCACATCAGACACAAGGAAACACACAGCGTAGAAGACAAACCAGATGACTGGGACCTGTCTGACGTCTCTCTTCACCCACTTTTCTGTTGTCTGTCCCCCAGGGAGGGGGTTATATGTAGATTCTTATAATTGATTCCCACTTTCTACCCCCTCCTCCCTCCTCCCTATGCTACCAGTTTCACTACTCTCACCACTGGTCCTGAGCATTTCATCTGTCCTGGTTCTCCTGTGTTTCCAGTTCCTTTCTGTACTAGTGTACATCTTCTGGTCTAGGTGGATCTGTAAGGTAGCATTGGCGTCAAGATAATGGTAGGGGTGCGGGAAGCATTAAAGAACTAGAGGAAAGTTGTATGCTTCACCGTTGCTACACTGCACCCTGGCTAGCTCACCTCCTCCCCATAACCCTTCTGTGAGGAGATGGAACCAGGACATTTTTGGGGAGGTAGTCTTGTGTCTTTTGTCTGTTACTCATATTATTTAATTTTCTTTCCTAGATTCTAGAATTCAAAGTCAGACAACTAGTCCTCCACAAAGCAGTAAAAATCCCATTTCCTTTCATGAAACTTTACAAGGAGTCCCCGCCCAATCTAAATAGAAAAGCAGATGATTATGTATCCGTCACTTTGTGCAGTTCATCCTGGAAAAGGTGGAGTCTATGTGAGATAGCAAAAAGATGAAAACTCTTCCCGAGTGATAGGAAGGTGGCGAGATCAAACCGTGTCAAAAGGGGCAGGCAACCTGTAGTGTTGGAAAACCAACACAGTTCCGACGAGATCTGATTCTTGAAGCTTTCAGGGAACTTGTTCCCATTTAGCTGTATGTTCCCTTCAAAGAAAGCTACGATGGGTGTCTTCTCTGGTTCCCCACGTGAGCATCCTTTTCTTTCACCTCTCCTTAGCACCATCTTTTAAATCAAACTTGGGATGCATTGTTGTTTGCACCTGTGTTTGTCCTTTCGCTTCGTGCCTGGGGAATGGAGTTGGTGAGCAGGCTAACCACAAGGTGCAAACCCACCTGTTGCTCCAGAGGAGGAAAAGGAGACTGTCTGCTCCCGTGAAGATGGACAGCCATGGAAACCCTCCAGGAGCCAACCCATTCTGTCTGGGAGGGTGGGGGTGGAGGGGCATGTTACAGAGAGATGGGATGGGGGATGACCTCTTCAATTCAGTGGGTTTGTTTTGGGGGCCGGGACTGCAAAGAATTCCAGGCTGCTGTTTGTAGAAGTGTGAATAGTCTGGTGCTCTTGCTGCGCAGACAGTGCCTGGATGCTGCAAAGGGTTAGTTAGCCCCCAGGTTAGAAGTTTGAGTTCACACAGACGTGCCTCCGAAGGCTTGGTGCTGTGCTTCTGATGAGTCAGCTGCTGACAAGTCAGTGAAGTCCAGTTCTTTGCTGTCAAGGTGGATCACCTTGAGCGGGAAATACACCGGCTGGCAATTTATTTTTAAAACATTTTTTTAAGGAAACACATTTTGGGTAAGGACACCTGTTGGTGCAGGGGTGGAGTGCTTAGCACTTCCCAATCGAGATCACACCCCCAAATATAGGCATTGGGATTCCCAAACATGTGTTTGTGGGACGCGTTTCAATCCCTAACACCCAGTCCTATCTAAAGGAAGAGAATTCTCTGTCCACCCTGCACTGGAGTCTCAGGGCCCTGAGTGAGGCAAGGCCATCGGTTCCAGGCCACACGCTGCTCCTCCATGAGAGAGCGCTGAGGCGTTCTGCTTACACAGAAAACCCTGTGGAGGGTTCTTGTTCTGCCCTGCAAGACCTCTTCATGGAAAGAGCTGAACAAATTATTTAGAAACAACACAATTGCTCTGAAAGCTAATTGCTTTTGCTCAACTAAAACTTTGTTTTCTAGGTGACAGTGGAGGAGCAGGGTCCAATCCAAGAAGAGGAGCAACACTCGGTAAGAAGATAAGACTTCTTGGGTCATGTTGCTTGCCATGGAGGCAATTCTGATTCACAGCCACCCCATGAGACAAAGTAGAACTGCTCTGTTGGGTTTCCAAGAACCGGTCCCGAAGGTCTTTGAGCTTCCAGTGTACGAGAGGCTAGGAAGAAAGGCTTGGTGTTCTCTTCCTGAAAACCAGCTAGTAGCAACCGTATGGGTCCCATTTGTCCAGTCCACAGCCAATCATGAATCCAGGTCTACTTGCCTATCGCCAATAAGACAACTAGACAACTGGGTCAGGGTCACAGTTCTGTCTACCCATTAGACTTGGAACATCTTGCTTCAGGACTGTGAGTCTCAGTTCCGCCTCTGTAAAATGGGCACAGTTTTAGCTCTCGCCTGAGCTCTGTGTCAGAGGTGAGAAGGCTGTAGAAAGGATTCCGGCATGCCACAGAAGCATCAAAAGCAGCCATGTTCCATCTCCAGACATTTGAACGTGTCTCCTGTTCTCCTTCCACCAGGAACGCTTGGAATCGTTTCCCTTACTGTCATCATCACCGTATCCTTCCTCCTCCTCTCAGCCTTCTGCATCTACCGATACACCCGGCGCGGTGAGTTCGGGGAACCAAGCACTAGATATTTTGGGGATATGGAAGAATTAGAAAATGGAAGTTAATCCTTTCTCTTTATCCTCCCTCCCACTCCCTTTCTATTTTCCTTCTTTTTTTCAGGGGCAGCTTGTAACAAGACGACCAAAAGGTAGGGGTTCTTGGAACACCCCATCAAACAATGCTGTGGGGTGACAGTCCAGGTAGACTAGAGAAACAAATTCATAGGCTCTCATATGCATTCGAAAGAGGTTTATATACAAAAGCAGTTGAATATTGAGAAAACATCCCAGTCCAGAATAAGTCTGATAGTAGCCAATATGTCCAACACCAATCTATAAAGTCCTCTCCAGAATCATGAAACACATGCAATGACACCGAATATAGGAAGAAACAGGCCAGTGAGTGTGACGTCTTGCAGATCCAGTGGCATTGTAAGCATCTCAGTGCTGGCAGGGGTCTTTGCCTGGCTTCTCCAGGTCCAGGGTTCTGGCTGCACCAGGTTAGGTCCATGTGGCTTCTTCTCAGGGATGGTTTACAGGGACGGAGCCTTGAATATTGTCAGTGGTGGGTCTCCCAGGGCGTGAGCTGAGTGAGAGAGTATATCTCCTGCCTCCAAGGAGGAAAATGTCCTACTTCCCAGAATCCTCAGGAGAAGGTCACGCCCACACAGAGGCCTCATTAACTGACTGGATTGACAGACTAGACTCCTACCCCTTCACTCTTAATTCTCTGAAGTCCCGAATTGACACCAGATTAAGGAACTGCCACAAATATTTAACTCTCCCTGGAACATTTCCTTGACGACCGTAGACCTTTTATTTTGGCTCACCATTTCATGGCCCACCCACCAGGTTACCTCAAATGCCTCCCCTGGTCCCACATGATCCAACCGTCCTCAACGTCTCACTCACTACTGCTGAACCTTGAACAACGTGGGTTTTGAACAACCTAAGTCCACTCGTACACAGATTTCCTTTTTTCTGCTGCTATGATGGTGAGCTCAAGCGTCGAGTGCTTCTGCTTATCATGCTGTGTGATACTTTGAGTGAGGAATTGGTGTCTTCTGCTCAAAAGGTGACCTTCTGTCCAACAGAACAAAACACCGCCGTGTAGTCCAAAGCCATCTTCATGGCTGTTAGGTTTGAGCCCATGGCTGCCATCACGGTGTCAAACCATCTCTTTGCAGGTCTTCCTCTTTTTCACTGATTCTACCTACCACAGTGTCCTTTTCTAGGGCCTGTTCTCATGACATGTCCAAAAGATGGGAGTCCACGTCTCGCCACCCTCACTTCTAAGGAGGATTCTGGCTGTACTTCTTCCACCACGTCACCGGCGGCGGGGCGGGGAATCTGCATACGAGTGGACTTCCACAGTTCACATCCATCTTGTTCAAGGCCCCACTGTATTCTCTTCTCAGGTTCTTATTTGTGGTGGTGGTTTGCGGGAAACTGTAGACCAGGAAGAGAATCTCTGCAGACAAGCTCTCTATGCCCATGACAAAGAAGCCTGGGAGGCCAGGGTTCTGGGTGGAGGGAGGGTGGCCTTCAGGTGTGTGAGTTGAAGAAGCGTCCTAGTCACATCCTTCTAATTAAGAATCATCCCTACAATATGGAGGAGATGAGCACCCAAAACTTTTTGCCTGTCTTTTTAATGATTCCCTCCAAGTACACAACTGTCCCTTGGGGACCTAATCCGGTTGGGGCTGGCTCCCACAGTGGTTGTTGTGTTGCTTCTGACTCCTAGGAATTCTATTTACTACACTGCCCGGTTCTATGACACTCCACCATTGTTCTCCTGCTCAAGCCCAACTTGAAGTGACTGTGTCCCTCTATCCTTCTTTACAAGCCAAATAGCCCCCAACCACTTCCTCCTCATCAGCTCTCAAGATTTTCCTGGGTCTCTGAGTTACCCAAAGACCCCATGGTGGTGCTTTCAAACGGGACTCAGGAGGGAGGGTCTTTGACTTACAAAAAATTTTGGCTGTGATTTTCCTTTGCCTATCAACCACAACCCATCCACGGGGTGGGTGTGGGGGGTGTCTCCCTGACTTCTAAATTAAACCTGTATTGTGGATTAGGTGTATGTCTGCAGAGAGTGGACCCTCCGTTTTACAGTCAACAGTTCATGCACAATTTAGATGGCAACCGGTCAATGTAACATCACGTCACCCACTTCCACCCAGTGTTTCCTGTTTCAGTTCCTTCTTCTTTCCTAACCCTTCTGAACTTTGTCGCTGGATCGTCCTTTTGATCTCAAATGGTTGTTTTGCCACATGTACCTCTCTGGTGGGTTGCTCTCCTTCCAGACCCGTGTACAGGGTCTTCATGAGCAGGGGTTGACTCAACAGCAATGCGTTCAAGCTGAAGGTTTGGTTGCAAGTTGAGCTGGGTGGGTGAGTTCACTTCCAGACTTGAAGGACCATAGTCTCGAGGGATCTTCTGGACTCGACGACAATGGTTTTGAGCTCACGCTCTGATTTCTTTTTCCTCCGATGCTTCACTCGGTTCCTCTACCTCAGCCCCAACTCTCCCAAGGAAACAGAAGAACTCGTAGCAGGTAAGTAAATGGGGGATAAAGCGGTGGCGGGGTCCCATGCACGCATGTGTTTGGGTAACTTTTTGTGAGTTTGGTGAGTGTGCTTGTGATCGTATGCATGCCTGGCATATTCGGTGTGTGTGTACATGTCTATTTATATAGTTATGAGTGTGTGGGTCTATGTGCATTTAAATGTGGTTGAGGGAGCATGGACATGCATGTGTGTGTGTCACACACAACCATTATGTATACAGGTATTTCTGTGTTGTGAGTATGGGTACACATGTGTGTGAAGAGGTGTACATATACGTTGTGTACAAGTGAGAAAAAGGCAAAGAGGCCACACGTGACTGTCTCTGGCTTCATGAGCGAGGCAAAAACAAGGCCAATCACCCTAATGTCATGATCACCCATATCTTCACCCTCCAACTTCCTTAACCCTATTTCAACATTACCATCCCTCCAAGGACAGCTCCATTTCTCCACGAGTTTCAGTCATTGGTTCCAAACTTACACAATTACAGGGTTTATGAGGGGAGTTAAAAGCTTACAAAGTGTTAAGGATACACAGTCTTTTGTCTGCAATGCCTCTCCTTAGCCATGAAGGCAGGCATGCCTCTCCCAGGTCCTCAGGATGGGCTCTGGCTCATGGTGTCAGTGCTGCTCCTCTGCATTATCTCGTGGTCTCAGCACCTCAGCCTCCATTACCCCTGGTGCCTCTGTTTCCCCGGCTGCTTCAGGCAGGAATCTCTCATGCTCTACAGGTGACTCTTCTTTCTTGAGGGCCACAGGAGTCTCCCAGATCTGCTTCTTGGATGACTCTCTTATACCCAGAGGAATTGCAAAACTGACCAATCTCCTTTTCTAGTATCTCACGTGCCCTATTTGTATGGCCCCTCCCAATCATGTAGTGGGGGTTATGAAGACATAGATAGCAGAGATATATCAAGCAATTTCCAATTGCCACAAGAAGCATGCGTGTATGCATGTATACATGTTGGCATGAGTAGTGAATATACATTAAGTGGATGTGTGTATATGCGTGTAACAGGCATGTGCACATGTATGATCTATATATGTGAAGTGTGTACGTGTATGTATTTGTGAAGTGGGTATGAGTATGTATTTATGTGCATCCGTGTGTGTGTGGTTGTGTGGCTTGTGAATGTGCCCATGTGTATACATGTGGGGGTATATATGTGCAGGTGAGTATGTGTACATGTATGTAGGTGGTGTGTGAGTGTGTGCAGTGAATGGTGCATGGACATTGTAGGTGCTCGCGTGTATGTATGTGGAGTGTGTCTGTGTGTCTGTGCATGCATACCTGTGCAGAGATGTTTGTGCCTTGTGCTGGTGTATGTTGAGTGTGCCTGTGTACACATTTGAATTATGCCTACCTATGTGTGCATATGTGTGTGTATTTGTGTACAGGCATGTGTTAGTTCAGGTAGACTAGAGGAACAAATTCAAGGACATGCATATCGATATAAGAAAAGGGTTTATATACAAAAGGAATGGGACATGGAGAAAGAATCGCAGCCCAGTCCAGTTTAAAGTCATAAATCCGATATTAACCCCTATGCCCGAAATCAGTCTATAAAGTCTTCTTCCGACTCCCGAAGTCACAGGTCAGTGGATGCAGAATCCCGGTGCTGGCAGAGCACCTTGTCTCCAGGGCTCAGGGTCCATCAACAGCAGAAGCAACTGATCGTTGGCAGAGGTCTCCCTCTGGCCGCCCCAGCTTCAGAGGTCTGGCTCCATCAGGGCAAAGCCGTGTGGTCTCTCCGCCAGCTCCTCCAGCTTCTCAAACACTGCCAGCTTGTCTTGTCCATGATTAACCGTCTCTGAGACTAACTCCCAACAACTGGGGAAGATAGCTTCTCATCTTCACGAAGGAAATATCGCGAGATTTCCCAGAAGTCTCAGGAGAAAGCCATGCCCACACAGAGGCCTCATTGGAGGCTCAATGGCTATCTCCAGATTAACAGAATAGACTCCACCCCTACATTTCAATCATAAAATTAACATAAGCACATGACTGCCACAAGGCATATTCTTATGCATGAGTAGGTATAGTGAATGTGCATGTATGCGGTGTGTGTGTGTGTGTGTGTGTGTGTGTGTTGATCTGACTTCTGGACGTCAGGGGTGAAGCAGTGACAGAATCTTTTTCCTCCCAGATGCACCTGAGGCTGTGAAGGACAGCTCACCCACCTTGGTGAGTTTCCTTTTCCATCATTCCCCTTCTGCCCCTTCCTCATTTCCCTCTAGTTCGACCAATCATTTGGCCTTCTGCTCTCATCCATCCGTATGAGACATGGTCCAAGCTCTTTTGGGTCATTTTTCTGACTTTGGGTCCTTCAGCCCATGACTTCTCTTTCCTGAGTAGTCCTTCTCACCAACAATATGGAAAGACCACGTGTTTCCTACCAGAGCTGGCAGAACAGTTCGATGAACCAAACTTACTGGGTGGTGTCGTCAGTCAGGCAGCACTAGGCTGCTAACTGAAAGACTGGGTGGGGGTTGTTCAGTTTACCCAGAGCTTATGTGGCCCTGCCATCTCCTCCCCAAACATCAGCCCCACTGAAAACCCAGTTCTACTCAGGGACCATATGGAAGACGCCGCAGACCAGGGTCCACTCAATGGCAGCTGGTCTAGCTACCCCGTTGTGTTAGGCTGGATGGTCCGGAGACACAAGACCAGCAACGCTCACATACATAGAAGAAAGAACTTTATATCCAGAAGTAATTTTATATCAAGATGAAAGCCCAGTCCGACTCAAGCCCATGGGTCTGATGCTAGCCAGAGAGGGCTCTTCAGACTCATGTAGATGCAGGTTCATGATGCCGAAAGGGGAAGCTGGGTGCAGAGAGATCAAGCACAGGCCAGTGGAAGCATAGCAGAGCACCAGCTGCGACCAGGTTGAGCGTGAGCGTGTACACACACACACACACACACACACACACACACCATGGGGCTGCCCCTGGTAGAAGAGGGTGTGATAGGTAAGAAAGAGACGTTCCCAGGACCTCTTATAAAAGGGCCACACCTCACAAAGAGGCATCATCAGACTGTCACCTGATGGATAAGTCAGACTCTCCCCCCTACACTTTGAACACAGGTTCAAATTGACATAAAATCGAATCACCACACCAATGCTGTCTGAGTGGAAATGCTTCACATGGGTGGCTTTCAAGGACAGGCATATATTTTATCACGATCCTGCAGGCTAGAAATCCACACCTGGGTCTTCACCAGATCCATTTCTTCCCTGTCTTCAGTACGCGGCATTCCTTAAAACTTTGATGATCCACCTATGACACATGTCTTCCTTCACCTGCAAGTGTATTGGCACCCTTTCTTCTCTCTCTCTCTCTCTCTCTCTCTCTCTCTCTCTCTCTCTCTCTCTCTTTCTGGTTGTCATTGGGTGTTTTAAGTTCCTGTGTAATTTTTGCTGATTAGTAACTTAAGCTGTTTAGTTTGGTCTTTGCATTGTGAGCTGCGTGAAGGCCTACAGAGCAGATCAGTTGCTGATGAACGGCTCATAGGCATTCCGCTTCAGATCATTGATCACTGTCCCCTTGATGTACCTTCACGTGTCCCACGTAAGCCTTTGTTTTCCATCTCCTCCTCTTCTTCTTTCCTTCAGAACTGTGTCCTTGGGAATACGCTGCCTGTTTGATCTCAGGCAGTTCATTGTGCCTACCTCTTTGTGTCCTTATTCCCCTTTCAGACCTGCGAATTGTTTGACCTGCCAGGTAAGCGTTGGACTGCAGGGTCGGCTGTTCAAACCCCTCAACGACTCCCCAGGAGAAGGAGAGGAGTAGGCCAATCTGCTCTTGTAAAGACTGAGAGCCTTGGAAACCCCTCAGGTGGCCACGATAAATCAGAATGGCCTGTGTGGCAGTGTTTTTTAAAAAAAATTGCGTAGCTGAAATATCTAATTTAATTAATTACTTTTGATTCATATTTTATTGCATTTGATGCAAAATCGGCACAGCAATTTGTCTGTCTTAGTGATTTTTTCCCATTTGCCTTAATTATGTAGTGTTGCTCTAACAGAAATGCTACAAGTGGATGGATTTCATAAATAGAAATTATGGTCTCAACGTTTAGGATATCAGAAGTCTGAATTTGGGCACCAAGTCTAAAAGACTTCTCTCCCTGTCATCTGTAGGGAAAGGCATTTGTTACCCATCTCCTCCTAGGTCTAGAAATCCTATTCTTTCTTAGAGGGGCATGAGTCAGAATTGACTGGAGGTAATGGGCATGGTTGTACTTCTTCCCCGGCAGTTTTGCTTTTATTCTTGGCAGTCCATGGTACTTTCAACAATTCTCTCCAGTACCACAATTCAAGCACAGGGATTCTTCTGGGTCTTCCTTATTCAATGCCCAACTTTCCCACATATATGAGGCGATTAAAAATAGCATGGCTCTTCGGGGACAGCAATGGAGAAGCAGGGTCAGAATTGTACCCTGTCTGACTCCACCAAACCATAACAAAACACAAAGGGTGTGCAGCAGAGCATGGAGTTCCTGAGACAGTGCCAAAGATATACTTTGAGGCCAGGGTTTGGCACCCCATCAGACTCAACCGGAGGACACTCTTAGAGGTCGACGAACAGACCTTGAACTATTTACAGGTTTTTATTTTATTTTATTTTTATTTATCTATTTATATATATTTGTTGGACATTATTTTTGTTGTTGTTGTTGTTGTTATCATTGCTTCATTTTCCTTTGTTGCTTCATCTTAGGATGAAGCCTTAGGTATTTTTGGTGCATATTGTTATCTCTGCAGATCTATCTAGATAGGATAATCTGGAGGAGAAAAAAATGGGACCAATGATTCCAGGGGAACATGGGAGACGGGGAGGTGGAGGAAAGGAGGTGGAGTTGACCAACTCAAGGGTAAGGGGACAGCAAATAATTCAAAATCAGTAACAAGGTGGGTGTAGGAGGTCTAACAGAGATTGTCCGAGGGTAATGTAACACATAGAAATTACTGGAACCCAAATGAAGGCTGAGCATGGGACAAGAGGAAAGTAAAAGGAAATAGAGGAAAGAAGTAAGGGGTAAAGGGCATTTATAGAGGTCTAAATACAGACATGTACCTACATAAATATATTTATATATGATGATGGGGAAATAGATATAAATGCATATAATCATAGGGTTAGTATTAAGAGAAAAGATGGACATTAGACCTCCACTTAAGGACTTCCTCGGTGCAAGATCACTTTGTTCTATTAAATTGACATTCCATGATGCTCACCTTCCTGACACAATCACTGAAAACAGAGCTGTGCATAAGCAAAAGTGGTGAAGAAAGCTGATAGTGCCCGGCTATCAAAAGACAGAGCATCTGGGGTCTTCAAGGTTTGAAAGTAAACAAGTGGCCATATAGCTCAGAAGCAACAAAACCCACATGGAAGAAGCACACCAGTCTGTGACCATGAGGTGTCAAAGGGATCAGGTATCAGGCATCAAAGAACTAAAAATTATATCATTGTAAATGAGGGGGACTACAAATTGGGGACCCAAAGTCCATCAGTATGTGAAGCGACATCCCCTTACAGAAGGGTCGCAGGAGGAGACAAGCCAGTCAGGGTACAGTGTAGCAACACTGAAATATGCAACTTTCCTCTAGTTCTTAAATGCTTCCCCCACTCCCACTACCATGATCCCAATTCTACCTAACCAATCCAGTTAGACCAGGGGAAGTACGCTGGAGCCAGAAACATGGGGAATTCAGGACAGATGATCCCTTCAGGACCAGTGGTAAGAGTGGTGATACCAGGAGGGTGGAGGGAAGGTGGAGTAGAAAGGGAGAACCAATTATAGGGATCTACATGTAACCTCCTCCTTGGAGTACGGACAGCAGGGAAGTGGGTGAAGGGACACATCAGACAGTGTATGATATGACAAAATAATGAAAATATGTACATTCCTAACGGTTCATGAGGGAGGAGTTGTGGGGAGGGAGGGGAAATATGGGAAGCTGATACCAAGGGCCTAAGTAGAAGGAGGATGTTTTGAGAATGATGATGGCAGCAAATGTATAAATGTGGTCTGCATACAATATATACATCTATATATAGAGATACGTATGTATTGATCCTGATGGGAGTTGTCTGAGTCCCCAATAAAATGACTCAAATGAAAAAAGATTCTCCCACTCCCACTGGAGGGCAGTGATGCCCCTCCCAAAAAAAGATTAAATAAGAATATATAACAAGATTAAGTTGCCAAAAAAAATCACGGCTCAGCAGTCAGGGTACAATATTTTACCAACAAAATATACAACTTTCCTCTAGCTCTTTAATGCTTCCCCCCCACCGCTGCCCCACTATAATGATCTCAATTCTACAAATCTGGCAAGACCAAAGGATATACACTGGGACAGATAAGAGCTCCCAACACTCAGAATTCAGGACAGATAAACCTCTCAGGATGAATCATGAAAGTAGCAATACCAGGAAGATAGGGCGATGTGGAGGGAGGAAGGGGTAACCAATCCCAATGATTGACATATTACACCCACCCCCAGGAGGAAAAACAACAGAAAAGTGGGTGAAGGGAGACAGCGGTCAGTGTAAGACATACAAAAAATACTTTATAAGTTATGAAGGGTTCCTGAAAGAAGGAGGGTGGGGGAGGGAAGGAGGGGGGAAATGGGGAACTGATAGCAAGGGCTCAAGTAGAAGGAAAATGTTTTGAAGATGACAGCAACATATCAAGCAACAAATGTCCTTGACACGATGGATGTGTAGATTGTGAGAAGAGGTGGAAAAGCCCCCAATAAAATGATTTTTTTG
Source organism: Nesogale talazaci (assembly GCA_004026705.1). Taxonomy (NCBI): domain Eukaryota; kingdom Metazoa; phylum Chordata; class Mammalia; order Afrosoricida; family Tenrecidae; genus Nesogale; species Nesogale talazaci. Next base: position 1,498 of record PVJH01015735.1, on the reverse strand, counting down.
GGGGGGGGCACAAGTAGTTTCTATTTATTTGTTGGCTCATTTAGCATCACAGGAACATTGAGAAGTGGGTGCCACTTTTTCATTTTCCAGATGAGGAAATGGATGGGAAGGGAGATGTCTTGCTTAATTGCACACATCTATAAGTGGAAGATCTGATCTTTTTGCCTCGGGTGGGCGCATCCCAGAGCTAGCTTTCCATCATAGTTGACCACCGCAAATGTTATCCTGGAGGGGGGGGGGTCTCATTTTGTCCTTCCTATTTGTTACCAAGTTGTTCTCTGGAGGGTCTCTGTGTACCGGGTTGAAAGGTGGATCTTGCGTCCACCTGGAGAGAGAGAGAGAGTCAGGGAAGGGATTACATGAGGGAGCAGGGAGAGGGACTGAGCGTGCTGAAGGGGCTGGAGAGAGGTAGGAGAGAGTGGGGGCCCGGTTTTTTTTTTTAAAAAAGAAAATATCATGACCCAGGCTGCATGCTTACCTGTAGATATCCCAAAGACTCCACCCTGAATTCTTTTCTCCTCTCTCAACTTCAGGCTCATGCATCCCAGGCTTCAGATGCTGAGGACCACCAAGGAGTGACCTATGCTGAGCTAGACACAACAGCCTTAAGGCAGGCGCCTCCAGATAGAAGCACGCAGCCTCCTGACAGCTGTGTGTACACATCTGTGAAGACATAGCCAGAGGGAAAAGACCGGAAGCCCAAGAAAGAAGGACCAACTGGCAGCAAGTGCACGGGGGACAGAGACGAAGTTCCCTCTGGGACTAGGCACCGAGGGACCCCTTTTCTCAGCTCTGCAATGGAGACTTGTTTGTTTTCCAAAGAGACGTCTCATGTACATAGAGTAGAAGGTACCCGTCTAACGCCGGCACAGGTCAGGAACTCTTGATATCCGCAGCTCGCTGACTAGCCTGCGGGTTGACGGTTCAAATCAGGTTCAAAAGCTGATGCTGTGGAAGGAGGAGCTCCTGTACAGATTCCAACCCACTGTCATCCAATCGACTCAGACTCATAATGACCCTAAGGGGGAAGGTTCCTGGAAGATGAGATCTTTATGGGAGCAGACAGCCTCCTCTTTCTCCCGTAGAGTGATTGGTGCGCACCAATGGCTGATTTTACAGCTAGCAACATAAGGCAGTATGCCTCTGGGTTCCCCAGACACTCCCTCACGAGCAGTTCTACTCAGTACCACCTACAGTTGCCAAGAGTTGGAATTGACTCATGGGGTCGTTACATCATTTCATGTCAACTTGAAGATACTTAAGAGTATAGGGATGAAGTCTAGCCTGTCAATCAAACCACAGCCTGATGGTACTTCCTTGCGGGCCTGGCCTTCTCACAAGGAGAGCTCTGGAAACCTCTCCTCTCTCTGTCTTACCTTGCTCATGGCCAAAGGTTTAGAGATGCATCCACCGCCCTGAGATGCTCACAACTTTGAACCACCACCACCACCACCACCATCATCCACCACCACCATCACCACCACCACCACCACCACCA